>LQNK01000225.1:6454-62342 GCA_001586405.1 Phoebis sennae
TCTTTTATTCTGAGAGTACACGACAGATTTCCAAAATGTCAATATTTTGCAAAAAAATTAAAATAGAATTATTAGAATTATATATAACTGAACAGTGACACTTTTGTTATATTTAATGTATGTAACCTTTACAAGATATATTTTTACAAACGTACGTTTCTTATATCTTAAAAATTGTCATACCACCTCTACTTCGAAAATTCACATAGTACAAATATTTGTAGACTACGCGGGCGAAGCCGCGGGCGGAAAGCTAGTAATTATTATAGTCCATTTCCCCTTCAAACTTGAATATTGGCTTAGGACAGGCAAAAATACCTATGTATTACGCAATTTTTCATAATTATGTTACATTATTTTGTATCAAGCGCTTGGTGCATATGCGTTATTTTATAAGTTGTATAATAGGGTCAAAAATTAAGGATATGGTTGCTATACTTACTACTATACTTATACTTTTGGAACGAGAATCGAATTCTGACCACCCTCCTTGAACGCGTCTGATGAACAGCACTGTATACCTGATCATGGACAGATTAGCAAAAATATTTGCCGCAAGGATGAGTTCAATTATATGTGACTCACGTACAATTAAGTACAATCTGCCCATAGTCACTTAAATATGCTTCTGACTGTACAAGGCAACTTTGTATCGTGTCCAACCTTTCGCTATATACATACATGTTACTGGTTATTATTATGTTTTTCATCAATTAAAAACGGTTGAAAACATTTACATTAACGCCAGTAAACATCGGATTCTATCTATCTATCCCTTGTTTTGCTTACTAAAGCCAGGCAAATCTATCTATTTGCACTTAATTTGATTTCAATATGCTGTTGACGGATAGCCTTTGTTATGACCTTTGACAATCAAATCTCATTTATTTTGAGATTATAATCCATAATCTTTGATACATTATTGAAACGCCGTATTGAAATACCGTTAGAGAATGCGTTTCGTATGATGCGGATCAGTGGATGCACTAGCGAGTGGTGTGACATTCTATACTTAAATCCGTTGCCTCTGGTGCATACAATGCTGGCATGTAGCTTAATTGACATCTACTCACTAGGTACATAAAATTAAAAAAAAACAATGAATGAAAATTGATATTGATCGGTATTATTTTTGCTATCTATTGAGCAATCAGCTGATAAAATCTTATAACAGTTGCTCATCTAAAGGATGAATATCTCGGTTATTTATGAATAATTAATGAGGTTCTAGGCGTCTCTGAATGCACTATGACGCATTCATAATGCATTCATAAGTAAGCTAATTATTCATAAGTTTTATTTTCAGTTAGATAAAATAGGAAAGGAAATTTATTTGCCTTTCTTTTATAATTGCTATTTCTGCGGCTGTAATACTGAAATATAATGAAAATAAATTGCTTTCAGGATTTTAATATTATGTGTTGATAAATGTTTTAATTATCTTTAATCTGAGTACTAATTTATGTATATAATATGTGTTCGTTTTTACAAAACAGTGTTTGTCGGTTTGTTATTATCAAATAGCGTTGTATTGAAGAGGCTGTGCGGATATTTTTATTTTTAACATTATTATTATGTATGTTTTATTGGAAATATTTAATGCTTTATCCTGAATTTTAATTAAATAAAATCTCCCGATAGTGACATCATAGCATCAAGATACGACGAGAGTGAGGAGAGCAAGTACCAGGCGATCAGGAACATAACGGAGCTTCTGAGCATGACGTTCAGTTCACACTTCGTGTTCCCGGTGCTGGGGCACACTGACCCCGCGCCGTCGGAGAGCTTGACTAACTTGTGGAGTCATTGGCTGCCACTGGAGGCCTTGCAGACAATGAAGAATGGTATGTTGACCACTTAATTAAATTCTTTCTATAGGACATCATAGCATCAAGATACGGCGAGAGTGAGGAGAGCAAGTACCAGGCGATCAGGAACATAACGGAGCTTCTGAGCATGATGTTCAGTTCACACTTCGTGTTCCCGGTACTGCGGTATTTGGATCCCACCTCATCAGAGAGCTTGACTAACTTGTGGAGTTATTGGCTTTCACTGGAGGCCTTGTAGACAATGAAGAATGGTATGTTGACCACTTAACTAAATTCTTTCTATAGGACATCATAGCATCAAGATACGGCGAGACTGATGAGAGCAAGTACCAGGCGTCCAGGAACATAACGGAGCTTCTATTTTTTTTTTTTGAGAAATTTTCAAAAATTGATATTTACATAACTATCAAGAATTATATGTAGCGTAGTGTATTATAGAAAGGGAAAAAAAGTTGACACAGTTTGCTAATTATGCTAAACGTTCACAGGTCGTACAAATCGGATTCATTTTGTGTATAGAAAATGCGATTCTTATGCAAATAATATTACGATTCATGAAGTCTGATGCGTGAGATACGTTTGATGCTGAAATGTGAACGCTTAGCTTAATGAACTACCCACATTCTGATAACTTTCTGAAACAATTAGTTGTTAGCTTGTTCAATGTAGGATCAGGATCCGGATAGGGTCTATAATGAGAAATAGGCTGGCTTAAGGGATCTGAGTCTTAAAATAACATTTACCTTCATTTGTTTTACATAAATGTAAGGGATCGGTTAATATGCTAACCATTTGCGGAGCTTATGGTTGTAATTCTTTCAGTCTATAATTTATGAAAATTAAGATCATAAATACGCCCCGACCTAGCTACTTACCTATAACCTACTTAGTACTTTTGGAAAATCGGTTAAAATAAAATTTCTATGTGGCGTCGTCACTATCAGAATTTCCAGGTTTAAAAAAAATGCCGTTGAAATATTAAGTTCGTCATTTTACAAATCGTGTGTTTTCGCAGTATTGACTATGTTTTATAATGAAACGTTATATGAGTTTTATAATTATTGATCTCAGGTGGGTATTACACAATAGAGCAATCCCAGAGCAAACTTCGCATAGTGGTGTTGAATACGAACCTACTTACCAGCCAGGAAGAGAGCAGTGTCCAAGCACTGAACCAGTGGGAGTGGCTCGACACAGTGTTGGAGAAAGCCACAGCTAATAAAGAAATGGTAAGCCGTAAAATCAAAGTTTTAACAATTGTTTGAAACTTATTTTCTTGTGTTTGTTTTAACGCGACTACTTTTCATGTATTACTATAATATTATAAAGAGGAAAGATTTGTTTGTTTGTATAAATAGGCTCCGTAACTACAGGACCGATTTGGATGAAATTTTGAACAGAGATTCGTTGAAACCCCAGGAATGACATACGATAGTTTTTATCCCGAAAATCCTACACGCACGCAATATATAGGCGGGTGAAACCGCGGAGCTCAGCCAGTATTGAATAAAATACTTATTATTCACATATATATACATAATTGCGTGTAATTTTAGACTAGTTTTAAAACACAAGTTTACAAAACCAAGCTCGATTTTCATATATTCTGTAACTTTTTTTCACCGTAATTTTTTGGGAAATAAAAACTATTAACCTCTTTGAGCACTATTATAATGACGTTTGAGCAATACACAGTAATAATTAACTAATTTTGTAACATAGTATCAATAAAGACTCTTCTCATCATCTCTTCAGATTTCTCACTTTAAAACTCAATGGTACCACCATGTTTTGAAACAAAATTGATAGTATAAACCTTCAATGCCAACATGAAATTGATTAAATAAATAATTTACTTATATAATTTCATATTCACAATATTGACGTTACAGAAAAATATATAATATCGCTTCAATAAAATAATCGTTATTTTTACATTAAGCAGATCAACAGCTTAAAAATAAAGCTTAATTATAATAAGTGAGAATACTTATATTTATCGAAAATGGAATAACATTTATTAATGTTGTTAATTTCAAATATATTTTAACCTTATTCAGTATACGGTGGAATTAATTCAACGAATGAATGAGAAACATTATGGAGGCTTCAATAAATTTATCGTTTTTGAATTTATACGAAATAGACCATTATGAGAATAATGTAATTAATTATGGTGTTTTAATGTGTAATTATATTGTGTGTGCAAATATGGAATTATATTTTAATATAACAATAATATGATGAAATATATTTCACTAAACATAGTAATGGTGAGGCTTTGAGTTGTATGTGTTCGACCACAAATTAGATACGTACAGAAATCAAACTCACTACAATTGGAGTAACCCACACATTGACACGAGGAATCGTCAAGATATCTAGGAATATATTGGACCACTTTTAGCGTGAATGCCGTTCGTGTACACGCGTGTGTGTCTATGTGATTTTAGAATTCATCATCGTGTGGCTCATCGGCTTATAATTGTCCTAACCTTCACAAATGTGAATCCGATCGGAAACTATCGAAAATCAGAACAAGATTCAAACAAATTTCGATGGCTACGTCTCCGGTCCGACTCGAATCAGACTTGTCTGTACCCAGACCCGAAATCTTAGAAAATATCACGTAAATATTTTGATCCCTGCCAATCTGGGTTACATATAATATTAGAATATTTTACTGAAGGTGTAGGCGTAGAACCCAAATAGAAACTTCTATTAACCAAAGATATGTTCATTTATTCAAACAAGAACAAGGGCTTAAATTTAATAAGTATTTATTTGCTCAAAGGCCCACTCCTTATAACCATATACTTGGCGATAAATTATAGTATTCTTTACGAGCGTACGATCAGATTACAAATAATTTACCCCTCGTAAGTCTGTAAGTTCCGTTCCGCAACAAGTCAGGGGCCATAACTACGGAAGTAGTTCAAAAACATCCCGAAGTAATAACTTATAGATTAAAAGCTCGTTAATCTAATAGCCTTTGAAATTGGAGGAAAGAATCCAGATCGGCTTCGAGATTTTTCCGTCGATTTATTTCGGTCTTGCTCTTGGCTTGTTAATGGCTCGGACTAATTGCTTTTGTATCAAAATTGATATCGTAAGAGTTAATTAGGAATTAAGGCGCCGTTTATCAGAGAAGCGTACATAATGCTTATAAACAAAATTGATGTTGGTGTAGATTACTCGCGTTTATAAATGTTGTTTAGGGAATGATAAATCTGTTATGTTAAGGCGGAGTGAACATTTTAATTTTAAAATCATATAGGTATTAAATTGTAGAAGGGGCGGTGAGATACGTACATAAAAACTTAACTGAGTTTTATGATACTATTTTATTGTACTTAAGTGTATATGTAGGTAAAATTAGGCATTTATGGAAAAATATCAATATCAATTATAAAAATATGCCAATTTAGTATAGTAAATTAAGTTAACTTTAAAAGGACATCTCTGTTTTCTTTTATGTGTGAAAAGTTGAATAATTAATGTATTATATATCTTTTTGAAGTAATAAAGATTTTATTTATTATTTATTTACAAAAATGGTATTAGATAATTTAAATAAAACACTTTTTGAAGGATTTTAAATGCGGTTTATTAAACATTACTTTACATTATTATTAACTCGATTCGAACACTGTGTTAGACAACTGTCATCTCAGTCACCCGTGACCACGCTCGCTGTCGGGTTAATTATAATGTAAAATAATTTATATAAACCTCGTTTAAAATCCTTTAAAAGTAATTTATTTAATATAGAAAGTACTTACATTAAACAAACAAGAAAATACTATAAAATAATTTGTTAGCTTTTTCTCGCTTAAAGTAAAACATTGTTGTTTTTAAAATGTTTTGCTGAGTAAAGTTATGTTGATTGTCTTGAGATGTTGTATGTACTTTGTACAAAGTCTTTGCAACTCTTTAATATGTAACAAAGCTCTTCATGTTACGGCCATTTTCAATAATGTATCAATAATTATTGATAGATTGTTATGTCAGATTATATGACAATAGATAGACAAAAGTTTCCCATACACTACTGGACATTAGTAGAATCCTTTATACAGTGGGAAGCCATTGCAAAGCAAAGCAAATGTATCCGTCATTAGGATATTGAAATCAAAGTGCAAATAGATAGATTTGTCTGACTTTAGTAAGCAAAACAAGGGATAGATAGAATATTGTAAACGGCCGTTAATCAATCATATATTTGTTACATTATTGATTAATTTGTACATTAAACACTTCACTTACACTTACCACTAACAATTTAACAAACAACTAAATTACTGAAGATGGTGTTCGAAACCGGTCTAGTTTGTAATAAATAATTGATATAGTGTAGAAAATAAACGAATGTGGAACAAGTGAAGTGTTTAATGTACAAATCAATCAAGATGCAGTTCCATCAAGAGGTAACAATACAAAATATAAATTATATAAATTATGTTACATTATTATTTATCTTTAGGTGTACATCGTGGGGCACGCAGGTCCGGGTTTCGACTCCCGTCGAAGTACGTTAGCGACTGACGCTAATACAAAGTACCTTAAGATGGTCCGACAGTACGCCAGCATAATCGCAGGCCAGTTCTTTGGACATTTACATGCTGATACGTTCAGGGTTATTTATGATGAAGGTGAGTAGAATGTAGAATTTAGTAAAAATATATTTTTATGATTGAGTTCACAGGGATACGAGGGGCGATATGATTTCAAAGGAGCGATTTTAATGATATACAATTATGGGCTATGTACCTATATCTGTGGTTTGTCTTCTCTCGCAAAAATTATCCATCTAAATCATTGAAAATTAAAATGCTTATTTAAGAAGCTAATATTAATATTTGCTCCATATGAAAGCTAGTCTCGAACATAGTTTAGTGGCTACCGACACAACCACGTTTCATAAGGCGAAAAAAAGTCATAAACCGTTGAAAATCATTACTTATGTCATCCTTGGAGTTATCTATACTAATATTATAAAGCTGAAGAGTTTGTTTGTTTGTTTGTTTGAACGCGCTAATCTCAGAAACTACTGGTCCGATTTGAAAAATTATTTTAGTGTTAGATAGCCCATTTATCGAGGAAGGCTATAGGCTATATATCATCCCGATATTCCCACGGGAGCGAAGCCCTGGTGCGCGGCTAGTCATGAATAAAATAAACTTGAACATTCATCATTTCACAGAACGGCCAGTCTCCTGGGTCTTAGTGGCCCCCTCTGTTAGTCCACACCGCTACTCTGGGGGGTCAACTAATCCTGGTTTGCGGCTTTATAAATTTGACACAGATACTGGAAAGGTAAATTAAAAGGACCTTTTCTAGAGATTATTGTGTATAGAATTAACACAAGTACTTTCAAAGGAATAGTAGAAATTAAATACTCTGATTAAATGGGTCATTATTATTTTATTTAATTTAAAATTTGTATGATTTAGATTACTCGCGTTAAATCAAATATTTTTCTTTATTATTAACGAGCAGTGGGGCGAGCACGAAAAACCTACAGTAATGTAATCGTAACGGTTTCGAGACAAATTTGTATGAGATTTGAAAAGCGCCCCTACCGTGCGTAAAAAGAACTAAATTTGATAGCACGAACCATTCTAATGACTTTCGTATCGTATTCGTATCGTCACAATCGTTGACAGCACGAACATTGTTTTTGACGTACATTAATGTAAATGTCGAAGGCTGGCTATCGAATTTTATTCACTTAAAATTAGTCGGTGAAAAAAGTTTCGTAACATATTAAATTATAATTTTTAAAGTATTTAATGTATGATAGTAATTAGTTTGTGTTATTTTTGCAATTCCTCTTTCTTTTTAGAATATTCTTACTAAGTTATTTAAAGGATAAATTAATTATTCACAATGCAAAACCGCCGCTATACGAACATACACTTTTGTGTTATTTTTTTTTCAAATTACTATTAAAACATGTGTTCACTTAAAACAATTTTTTTCCGCAATTGAACTTGAAAATAAAGGATCTTTGGAATAAACAAATTCAAAATACCAATTATTAGAAGTAAATGCTCGTCATTTTTTTAAATTATTTTTTATTATATCACAAAATAAAAATAAATTAATTGTGGCACACTTTCTTTTCAGTTATTTTTAAAATAACTCCACATTTTGAGTAATATCATTCCAAACATTGATTAACAAACATAACATTTATTATTAAATTCCTTCCACTTTTATTTGTATAAAATTGCGACCATTTCTGAAATACAAATTGAATTACACATTACTAAGATTGTAATTTATAACACTATTTTTATTTTTAAAAGACATAGTTAATTATTTGAATTATTATGTTGCAAATTACTAATTTTCATATTTTATCAATTATAAAATTTATCAATGTAACATTCAAAACATAAACAAACTTGACCTTGGCTTGGCGTCATCAACGTCAATTGGTTCGTTCAAAAACCATAAGATATCTATACCTACATAAACTACAAAATGAATTAATTTCTTTTAGGCTTAAGTGTTTTTAATATATCACGTAACTAAGTCATACTTGCTAATATTTTCATTTAAAGGATATTCCATTATTTATATTCCGATTTATAAACATTTTAAACAAAAGTAAAAATCATTCACCATTATATTTGGTTTTCGAACGTTCCCTTCATTCACTCCGTCACGTATTTGCGTGACGTCACTAATGTATTCGTATCGAGCTCACGTTAGCCGCTCGAAGGTGCTTCGTGCTACGGACTGTCATCTTACTCCGTAATTGTATCGAGGCCTCGAAACATTTACGTGACAGATTCGATATTTTTTCGTGCTTGCCCTACAGATGGGTGACTATACTCTCAATAAATGTCTACACTATTATGCACAGATGTAGAAATTTAACACTTAACAGTTAAAAATAATCAAACTAATTACCCTACTTTCCTTGATAAATTCGTTCTATCCGGTGACAAAGACCAGCGGTTAATCGATCAACTGACGCTTTATTAAGAAGAACCACTTCAAGCTAAGAGGCTAAAGGGGGAAATACAAAGCCTTCGATAGTTCACTGCTTGGTGAATAAGGCGTTAAGATTTCACACTTCAAAGTAGTTTTATAAAGCAAATGATTTTAAGCTTAAAATATTTTCATTTATCATGCGTGAATTTTAATAGCATAAATCATTAGAAGAAAATAAATTAGAACGTTACGAAAGGGTTCCAATCAAATTTTTGCCAATATAAAATAGTCATTGTATGGTGCAATAATCAATTATATTTTCTTTAATCTTAAAGAATTTTCAATGAAAAATATCATTTTAATTTTAAAGGAAAAAAAAATTAAAGAATAATATTGTAAACGTTCATTGTATACACATTAATAATTGGAGTCAATCATTAAGAGGTCAAATACTTCCTTAACAGGTGTTAGATTACACGCAATTCTACTTGGACTTGGCGTCAGCGAATCGGGCGGAGTCAGGGGCGGAGTGGATAGCGGAGTACAACTTCACTCAGTACTACGGACTTCGGGATGTGTCCGCTGAGTCCCTGCATGGCTTGGCTGAGAAGCTGCGGAGTAATTCAATGCAGGATACTTCGTATTTGAGCAGGTAATATATGCATTAAAGTATAAATATTTTTAATCATCAACAGTTACTTTTATTCGAGGAAAAGCCAATTTTTTACCTTCCATTCCACTATATTTCTTTTACTACACTACCATATGCTTATAGGTAGAACAATGGAAAGATGTTCATGCAATTTTAAAATAAATCATAATTATTTCTTGCAATTTTTTATCGAATTCCTTCCAAATTATGTGGTTTATGTATAGTATAACAGGATTAAAAAAAGACTATCATAGTATAATCTTGTGTTTGTTTTAACGCGAGTACTTTCCATATTAAATAAAATACTTTTTAAAGGATTTTAAACGCGGTTTATTTTACATTATTACACGTAGCGTGATCACAGTCTCCTGTGACCACGCTCGCTGTAAAGTGCTCGACACGTCGGGTTAAATAATAATATAAAATAATGTATAATAAACCGCGTGTTAAATCCTTTAAAAAGTATTTTATTTAATAAAGACTAACATACATATCTCATAGGTATCTTCGCGCATACAACGTGAGGTATGAAAGCTCTCACACATGCGACGGCGCGTGCGCACACGAGCACTGCTGCGCTATCACTTGCCTGGAGCACGCGGCCTACCGCCACTGCGTGGAGGCGGCGGTGAGCGCGCTCGCTGCTTCCAAAAGCTCCGCTCCGCTTGTGAACACGCTCGCCGCTCCGCTCGTGAACGTGTGGTCTATATTAATTATAAGCGTGGGCATGTAATTCGTTAGATAAGTCGTTTTTATGAATTTTCTTTATTTGTAAAAGTGGATGACAGAAACTTTTGTTTACATTTCAATGTGATATAAATTAATTATTTTTTATTAATATACGTTATTTTATGCCTAAGAGCGTAAGGATTTTGCAGTTTTTGGTACTCGTTTTAATTAACAATTTATAATATTAGTTGAAACATGATCGAAAAATTGACAGAAAGATACTAAAGTAAGATTGTGTCGTTGTTTCAACTCTCGATAAAATAGTGTTAAACACTTTAAGATACATCTGAGAAATTATTTGATTAGAATTTACATTGCAATCACTCGGATACTATTTTCAAAGGTTTTTGTACTAAATCCCCAGTTGAAAAATATTAATATTAGTGAAAATATCTCATATTACACTTATCGAGTTAAGAATTGTATATAATTGTAAATAAAAACAGGAAAAATAATAATTAGACAAGAATTCATTATCCAACACTATAAATAATTTTGTTAAGGGTTCGTCAAACATACTGATCGCAACTCGATAGTTTATTCAAATTCAATTCAAAATGTATCAACAACATGAATGTTAACAGAACAAGGATCGTTAAAAATTGTGCGGGAATTATAGAATTACCGATGCACCCTATACAATGGGAATAGAAGAAAAGGCTACGAATGGAATCAATCAGATGATGAAAGTATATAAGAGCATGTGCCTTGTCGGTCCTGCGCCTCATCTCTCTCCGCGAGTGTCGGTCTGCCCCTTGAGGGTCATGAGAGAGAAGCAATAGAGAGTGCACCTGTGTTTGCGCACATACTTGTGCTCTATAATATCTCCTGCGTATCTGGCTGATCTCTGTTGAGATTGGCCACCGTGAACATTATCGGTCAGAGGAAAGAAGAACGATATCGTAGGAATTATAGGGTCTTTAATTTCGGGTTTTCTATTCTTAAATTTAAATAAAACAGGCCTATTGATCCTCTTTTGTGTGGCAAATTATATCGTTCAAATGCTTCCCCCCCAGCTTTTCTGAGAGGAGCGCAATTGTACACTTTCTTTCATAACAGTTGGCTAATCGAACACCGTCAAGACTCTATAGATAGTTAAAAGGTTTATAATAATTATATTGCTATTGGTAACCATATAAAAGAAATGTCTGACGAAGCCTTAACGATATTTAATGGCGCGCCTCGGTGTCAATTTCAATGCCCAGGATAATTGCTTTTACCAAGAACTGTAATAAAACGTTCGCAATTTTTAAATACATTGTAATTCATGAATGTCCCTTTTGACACTGAAAATACAAAGTCTTGAACATTTTAAAATAAGTGTAAATAAATAAAATAAGTCAGAAGTTTGGGAAAGAGGAACAATTAGATGGTAAGTTTTACAGCAATTTGCTTCAGAATACATTTTTCAGACCAATTTTGTCTTGAATTTATATTATAATTATAAAGATGATAAGGCAAGGTAGGCGTTCAGAATAATAATTCAACTGTGTCATATTTCAGAACTTAAGTGTTTATTTAATAAATGTCTGCAAGAAGCTAATTTAAGTTCTTTTATTTAATATCCTTAGGCTATCTAAACCCCTAAGTAATCCCACATTTTTTAAAATATAAATAAGAAGAATATAATAGTATGCCAATAATAAAATAGATCTATAATTTCGAGAATATATTTCTATTTACATAATTGATAAACAAAATATGCGACGAAAAAAAATTTAGTGTAGAGCATATGTTAGATATTTTTTTTCATTGTGGGTTATAAATACAAACCGTTTACTATATTTCGCGTCAGAAATTGCGTTGCTTCTTTTAATTTTCGAAAAATGAGGTGAAAAGTTTTTAAAAACATTGAGATAAAACTTAGAATATACTTCCAGAGCAAAATGGTTCACAAAAATAACATCATTTATTGTGAAGTGAACGATCTTTTTCGTTTATAGCTGCTGCAGAATACTTCTCATAATATTATAAGTATGCTTTTTCAATGGGATAGGCCGAAATCAGATCTACTTCAAGAATTTGAACTTTTTTATGCTACAGCAGGCAAGCGGGGCATAAGGTTCACCTAATGTTAAGTGGGTGACCGCAGCCCATGAACATCTACAACATCAAAGTGTGACAAGTGTGACGGATGCCTTGACAGCTTGCAGGGAGGGGAATAAGGGGAAGAGGATAATTAGAGGATTCATTCGTTTAAATACAAAGAAATAAACCCATCGTGTGAATCTTATATAAACCCATCTTACATTCAAGAACGTGTGAAAATCGGATCCCTTCATTCTTAATTTCAATTTTTATTGGATGATTTACTAATATTTTCCTTTTTACTTTTACTTTTTTAGGGAAAGCAATCGATTAATATTCAAATTTGAGTTTTTTTTTATTTCTATGATATTAACAATTTTATAGGTACTTCTTTATAATATACTCTATAAATATTAAGGTTAGCTTAAGGGGGCTCTGGCAGGCGAGGGCCAGGAAAACATCTTCAATCCCATCCGTCCCTGTCAGATAATTGGAAAATAGATAATGCTATGCTGAGAGGTATTAATTAAGCAGGTACAATACGCTTCAACGACACTGTACGGCTTGGAGTGCAATGTGAATTAATTAGAACGCGACAAGTTGCAAGTCGTCAAAAATGCTATATACAATCCCTCGAGGGTATTATGTTGCATACTAACTATAAAACATCTTGTCATGCAAATTTATGCAAAATAAGACGATACGCCTCTTTCGACGGTACTGTATTGAGTTATTCGTGTAGCTTTTTTGTGACATTCAAGCTGAGGCATCAAAGGCCTTTGCCTTTTGTCTTTGTATCGTCGAAAGAAGCTAAGTGCTGTGTTTAGGGACGGGTATATAGAGGGAGATCACATTCTCACAAAGTCTATTAAAATTATGATGTTTATGTATGTTTTTAGCGCGTTTTTTTCTTTTGAGGTCGTCTTCCCTTTTTCCATTTCTTCCTGACTGTACTAAGTTTAATATTTTGTCTATTTCGATCAAAATGATTTAGATCGTCACGCCATCTCCTCCGGGCCCCGTCGCATTTACGGAATCGTTATTTATATTTATTTTAAGTAAAGTTTCCTTTTGTTAATTATACATAGTTAAATCCAGAAAAATATATGTTCTTAAATATATAACTGTGGCATGAAGGAATACCGAGACACGTTTATTAACAGCATCGAAAGAAAATACAACTTAATGCTACGGGAGCAAAGCCGCGTGGAACAGCTATATATATAAAAATGCATTTCCTTCAAGAAGGCACAATACAATCTATCAAGTATAATTTATTTAAACATTATGGTACTACTTCAGCTTTTTTGCACAGTTTTCCCAAATTATATTTTTCAAATATCGTTTGAAAAAGGACATGAGTGCAAAGACATTTTCACGACTTGAGGAGTTGTGTATTGTATTGTATTTGCATTGTATTAAGTACTTATACATACAAATGTATAATTATACAAGTATACATACATTACTCAATAGTCAGACAATTAGTTTTAAGGCAATAAATAAACCGAATCATGTAGTATTATATTCTTCTGTAACTATTATAAAACCTTTAAGGTGAGGTCACTGAAGGAAAGGGTTGGAAGCATGCAGAGTTGAAAGTATTGGTCCAATAAGGATTGCTTTGTAGTTGTATCAACCCTTGTTATACGATTTCGCCACTTTTGCGAAAGGTTTATTGCTGTCTTTACAACTGATTGACCCAATTTTATAGCACGGTTTATATAACATATTTTATAAAGTATTGCCGGTAACATTTTGTGATTTCATGTTTTAACAAGTTCTGTATGTCATCTTTCTATGCAAATCTCTCTTGTTAGTTGTCAGCTGTCATTAGAGCCCTATAAAATAGTAGGCGCGTTCAGTAACTGCGCGCATTTGTACCGATTGCGCCTGGTGCTCGAACGTCTTATTGACGTCACGACCCAACTACCCTCACGTTGCTAATAGTCTTTAAGACTAGCTGTGATTTGTTGTTAACTGACTAGTTCTATAATTGGCCAGTTGTATAGAATCACAGTACATTTCTATTACACTAGACATAAAATTTATACAAAGCCCCTCTATTAGTTTCTAACAGTATAATAAAACGTGGAATGTTTATCCAGACCATATCCTATTTTTTTTTTCTATTTTTATATTAATTATTTCTTCTAAATCGCAGTTCAATTTTATAAGCACTTAAATTCATTTTTACGCGTAGTTGTTATCTCAATGTCAAAGAAAGTTCAAGAATTATATTTAAGTACTGTATTTTAAATCAAATTAAAAAAGCCCGAATAAACTTCAAAACTTATCACGTAATTATTGACGTCATAATAAAGAAATCATATCTACTCTAATATTATAACGATGAAAACTTTGTTTTTTGTTTGTTTGGTTGTAATGTTTAGGCTCAAAAACTACTGGACTTGAATTTTATAAACTCTTTCACGATTCGAAAGCTACTATCCACGAGTAACATAGGCTATATATATAGCCTATGTTACTCGTGGATATGTTATATGCATATATAACATAGGCTATATATATAGCCTATGTTACTCGTGGATATGTTATATGCATATATAACATAGGCTATATATATAGCCTATGTTATATATGCATATAACATTATGCTTCGGGAGCGAAACCGCGCGGATCACATAGTTTCATATATTAAGCTTTTATTTATTCCACAGAAAATGCTATTACATTCTTGTCACAAGAAGTCCCTTTGACGTCTAGTTTCGGTAACATTATACATCCAGGGAATAGGGTGAGGAAATATGCAGATTAACAATTATTTCTTGAAAACTAATATCCCTTTCTATCTTTTTATTTTGGGAACGTTGGCAAGGGACTTAAGTTTTTGATATTTAAATCATTTTTGACGGTCAGTACTGATTATACTATACTAGCTGTTCTGTCCGACTTTGTCCCCGCATTATAGTTTATATTGCCTTTCTTGATGATCTATCATAAATACAAAAATATTTCAATAATTTTTGTGACGAGAGAAAACATCCGACCGAGGCTGAACATTTATCACTAAAAACCGCATTAAAATCAGAACAAAGGATAAATTGTAATATTGATTTGCACGCACAAAGAAACAAGCTCCCTCTCACCCCAAACGCATATACCATCTCCGATCCATCATCATCATAACAAAACCAACCAAATCTATACAAAAAACAATTTCAATGCAAAGCGCAATTACAATGGTTGTTTAGTATCGATGTCAGTGCGGCACTATTTCTCTAATGTCGATCCACTTTATTTTGTACGTGCTCCCACCGACCGCCGCAGCTTTAAGACAAATCCTGGGATTGCGAAGTAAATGAAATCTATAAACTTACATGTTTTATTATCTGTTCATCAACTAAATGTTATATTCTATTATTGTTGCGTTCTATTATGATAACTGACACTAGATTTTGTCCGCGGCTTCACCAAGGAAGACAGAAAATCTAACCACATTTTTGGTTTCTATCTTGATGTAGTAACACCCCCCTCTAATTATTTTTAAATATCTTAATGTACAGAATTGTCATTTCTACAGTTTTGTTATGTGTTTATAGATTATTATTATTAGTATCATGTCATGATGTAAGAAGTAGAATTAGTGAGAGTAGATATAGAGAAGGTGTATGGTTGATATTCGGTTTAAATTGAGGATACTTCGTAGCAATAGTGACCATTATAAAGTACACAGTAGATTATAAGTAATGTCTGTATTCTAAAAGTATATACAAAATTAAAATTATTGGAATATTATGGAGAGCAATGCCTTATTTATAAATAGACTTATTTTATATTTTTAAGAGACTTATTTTATAGAGATTTATTTTTAAGAGACTTGTTTTATAGAGATTATTTTGCAAATATTTTAAGGCTTCTATCATCTAGAAACAAAATTAAAGACAACAATTTTATTTTACGAATACACCGATACAATGTTTTGCTAGAAATCAATTATATTTACAGGTTTAAACCGTCCACTTAGGCAATTTAAGGAAAAATTTAAGCGAATCATTTCGCCTGAACAACAACCCATCAATCTTGATCAAAGAGACAACTTCAAGGACCATTCTTTTTAACTTGGTAAGGCTCAAAATTTCTTTATCTTAATTGATTTAACAGGGAACCAATCAGGTCGCATTTTCTCTTTAAAATGTTTTTATAAATTGAATAAATATTATTGTACAAATGCGCTACAATGACGATATTATTTTAATATATGGGTAGGTGAAACCCATTAATCATACCAAATTTGAAAAATATTTTTTCAAACAAATCTATATAACAGTTCGTTAGTCTCGCTAAAACTCGAGAAGGGCTGGACCAATTTGACTAATTTTATTCTTGAAATATTCGTGAAAGTCCAGAGAAGGTTTTAACGGTGAGAAAATATGAAGAAATAGTGAATAGAATAGTAAATTCGTAGTAATAAGTACCACAATTCGTGTCTGTCAGATACGTCACGTTCAAAAATGGCGGTATGAAGTTCGCCGGGTCAGCTCGTTAAAAATAAAAACTATAAGAAATTATTCATAATCTAAATAATCAATACATCTTTTTGTATTTATGTATATTTACTTGCAAGCTAGAAAATCCCATTTTATTTACCCTTTATTTGAAGATTATAGTTGTAACATGGTGCTTTAATTTTTCCTTAACAATTTCTTTGTATTGTCGAAATTCTGGAGATTGATGGTGTCGAAACATATCCCTTACGACTCAAAGTTGTTGTGTTTGTGACGGATTTCTGTCCCATCGGACTGTGAAATAAATAAAAGGAAGTTGGAGGACTGTCTTACAAAAGCTGGTATTTTTTGAATAAAAACTAGTATGTCTTTACTATCCTAATATAAAAGCGAAAGTAACTCTGTTTGTCTGTTATTCTGTCTCTTCTTCGCTCCTAAACCACTGAAGTGCTTTAAATGAAATTTGTACCAGTGTGGTTTGACCATCGGGCTGTGAGATATATAACAGGAAGTTGGAGTCTTACAACAACTGGTACTTTTTTGAATAAAAAAATAGTATGTCCTTACTATCCTAATATAAAAGCGAAAATACCTCTGTCTGTTATCCTGTCTCTTCTTCGCTCCTAAACCACTGAACTGCTATGAAATTTGTACCAGTGTGGTTTGAAATACAAGTGGGGACATAGGTTACTTTTTAACTAGCTTCCCAAAAACATTAGTATTAAACTATAATGATCAAAATAACAACCACTCAATCATGAACGGATTATTATTAGTAGGAAAAAGCTATGAAATTCATAAAACATTTCACAGAAAGAGGTAATATGTTATTCTCAAATAGGACGCCTCTGTAAATGAAATTGTTTTTTTACGTGAAACGTGTTTTCATAACCTCGTAGCATTGTAGGAATTTTATTATTATTTTTTATTGACTTTGTTTGACGGAGAGTAATGTTTTTAAAGGTCTTTTGGTCACGTTGCAGGTACATATACGGCCCTTTGGAGTTGCTTTATATGTACCTACTAATTTTTCCAGAAAACCTTTGATTGATCTTCTTTGAATTCTGGCTTTTTGTTCCGTGCAGTTTCGCTTATTTTTGAATAGTTAAATAGATAAAGTGATTCAAGAGGAAGGTTTCCTGTAGTGTATTTAGTATCAGCATTGCACCCGTGCGAAGCCGGGGCGGGTCGCTAGTCAATTTTTTTTTTTTAATATCTTTATTAATAAAAAAAACAAAAAGATACATAGGTGCAGGACAGCATCCAACAAACCACTAAGGTTTTTATAGAATGCTGCCGAGTCTTAGTAAAAAGGTTAAAAACAGGTTACACTTATAT
Source organism: Phoebis sennae (assembly GCA_001586405.1). Taxonomy (NCBI): domain Eukaryota; kingdom Metazoa; phylum Arthropoda; class Insecta; order Lepidoptera; family Pieridae; genus Phoebis; species Phoebis sennae. The sequence continues at coordinate 24,445 of LQNK01000225.1, forward strand.
AAGCTTACAGATATTATTATTACACAATCGTTAGTTTAATAACATTTTATAAATATAATTTTAATTTGATTAAATGATTTTATTTTATTTTGGAACCAAGTTAATAGGCATGTTCAATTATAATAGGCATGTTCATGAAGGCCTCAAAGCTTCTAAATGTGCCTCGAAAAATCAAGGAATTAGAAAAAAAATTGGCTTTCATTTTTGAGGCGATTGGTTTTACGTTTTTATGCGTATCATATCACAGGACAGAACTAGTTTACTGAACTAAGATAAAATAATCAATCTATTGTCTGAATTTAGTATCAATTTGATGCAGCTAAATCTATTACATAACATTATACAATCAATCATAGATTGATTAACATATGCAAATACATGCACCATTGAATATTATTGGTTTAATCGAGTTCTTATAATATAATAGGTAGATCATTTTGATAACAAACATATGGAAATTTAGTTTGGAATTATAATTAGTTTATACAATAATAACTCAAAATAAACTACACTAGAGTAATATTGATGAATTATATTTATATTCACAGCGTTCGTACAGAATTAACTTGTTATGACTTTTACTATGTACAAGTGTAAATATGTCGCACACACACACAAATGATTTTTATTTCAAATAAAGGTTAGTTCTTCCAGACGATACACAACTTATAAACACGCAATAATAATGAGAAAAAATATGAAATATAACTTATGGCTATCTAGAAAAGACGAGTAACTCAAGCAAATACAGGCATGCACATAGGCGCTCGCTCCGAGCTGGACGTCACGTCATCTATACTACTTAATATTATAAAAAGGAAAGATTTGTTTGTTTGGTTCTAATGAATAGGGTCAATCTAAAGATAGGTGTGAAAATATAAACATAAAACATACACGCGCACAGGCGTAAATAAACTTTTAAACCCACATCTGGATCTGCGACACTTTAGTGTTGAAGATGATGGCTGGGGCTGACCCCAGACGAGGCATGCGGTTCACCTGATGTTAAGTGACTGAGTCAGGTGAACCGCATGCCTCGTCTGTCTGACATACGGCCGTTTTCAATATTCTATCTATCCCATGTTTTGCTTACTAAAGTCAGACAAATCTATTTGCACTTACTTTGATTTCAATATCCTAACGACGGATACATTTGTTATGACTTTTGTCTATCTCTTGTCATATAATCTGACATAACAATCTATCCATAATCATTGATACATTATTGAAAATGGCCGTAAAATGCCACTAGTAGCAATCCGTAACAAATAGAAATAATAGTTTAGTCAAATTATATTAGTAATTAATTATTGTAAATTGAATTTTGTATTATGTTCAGTCATTCTGTTAAAAAACATTTTACTAAAAAGCCTGTAATTAGCCTTACTTATGAACTTCATTTTAATGTGTTATAATATCTGTAACGCCGTTGGTTTTTATTGCAATAAATAAAAAAAAAAATAATAAATAAATAGGAAAAAACAAACGCTAACCCCGAACAACAAACTTCATTTTTACTCCGCGGTAATTAAAACAATACCTTTGCCAACTCCATTCCGAAAGTACCTAATATTTGCATTATTTAGCGTAGCTCACGTATCTTATCTCGACGTTGATTTGCTGCACGAAATTCCGCTATAAAGTTCAAGATAACTTTAGAACCTCATTTTGGCAAAACACACTAATAAAGTCTTCATGATTGCTACGATAAGACGTAGCAACTTTTCAAATCTTTAAAAACATTTATTTATTTCTATATTTACTCTTCATTACAGAAAATAGTATACAAAGAACTGACATATAAAAACTACGTTAAATGGCAGCCTTATGTGTATAAGCCACTTTTACAGGCAACCTACTAAGGATAAAATCCTACTAATATTATAAATACGAAAGCTTGTGAAGAAGTATGTATACATGTTACTCTTTCACGCTAAAACTACTGAATCGATTATGATGAAACTTGGCACACATATAGGTAAGGGTTTAACTTGGTACGCATATAGGCTACTTTTAATCTTGGAGTTGCCACGGGATCAGAAGTTACGCGGGTGAAACCGTGGGGCGCGGCTAGTAATCAATATAGGTTGATTAAATATAAATCCAACAAAGAAGGAAAAGAAGAAGAAATTATATAAAACAAATAATATAATACATTATTATGTATATAAATATATTAAATTATAAACTGCACAGAAAAATATATTTCACGTGAAGAACAAGAAAATTTATCCGAATAAATGAAATTTTTAAAAAGATTCCCTTTGAGTACAAACAACCAAATTAAAAATTTCTCCATTTTATAATATTAGTATCATGTATAACTGTTTCAAAATAAAACACATTTAAAAGTTATGAGTGAACATCACTTCTCCTTTTCAATTGTTTAAGCTAAATTTAATTAAACCAACAATTTGCGAGGTTCTATTATTAGGGGGATGGGGATATTACCAAAAGGTTTCGAGTTACAGAAGGACGGACAAAACTCGAATGTCGGGCAAAGTATGCGAGGTAGCGTTTGGTAAGCTGAGACGCAATCCTTTTAAATTTGTCCCTTAACTTTAAAGGATGCTGCTTAACATCATTGATTTATATATATCAGGAAACATATCATTGTAATGGGTGCCCGGAGGCCTGTATTCCCATCCCATTCCTCTCCCAACCAGTTCTACTCCTCATCCAATTTCCCATCATTGATCCTCTCCCTATACCCTCCCCTTCCATCAAGCCGGCAAGGCATCTGCGACAGTTTGCTGTTGTGGATGTTCATGGGCTGCGGTCAGTCATTTAACATTAAGTGAACCGCATGCTCCGCGTGCCCACTCTTACATAGAAAGAAAACTTTACCAAAACGGATATTGACTCGAATTAATTGGCTTACCTATTTTCATTGTTTTGTCACGTATACAAATTCAAACAAGAATTTTTTTTAATAATTTAAGAAAATAGAAATACTTGAACCTATAGAATATATTCGATCAAATAGTGAAGATGATAAAATGAATATTCAGAGCCCAATTATAATTATTTTTACTAATTTGTAAATATTTCAGAAATAAATGTATTTTGTTTGTTTGTGCTTTGAAAAAAATAGTAAATAGTTAAAAAAAGGTTTGTTTGTGCTTTAAAAGTTAAAAATTCAACAATAAAAATAAGATTTATGAAGTGGTATTTTGCTTGCTTTACCAAAAAATCTTTGATGTTCTTAATAAGTAAATATTTATTGTATCCTCAAAGCACAATTTCGGAGAAATAGTCCAGTAAACAGTATTGTGTTTCTTTTAATCCATTAGAAATTTGATATTCGGGATATTTCCAGACTTTTTGTTTTCAAATCAAGTTTAAAAAGTTAAGGCATTTTACTATGTCTAATGACCAAACATGTAATATATGTCACACGTAAGCGTAAATAGTTATATGCAAATAGGGTAAGTAAGAGTTAGCAAATAAGTAATTTATAGGATGTGATAATATACTATATTTTTTCTCCTACACGATTGTAAACGGCTACAGAACAATCACACAGACATCGAAACACACACACACACATACTCGCACACACGCACAACATAACATACCATACAAGTCATAGTAAATAGTAGTTGGTTCATATCTTTTCATTACTTAGATATTACGTCTAAAGTTGCATCCACTTTATATTTTGTAATACGACGTGAAGGAAGGAATTTTAAATGTTTACAAGGAGTATCCAAACACAGTTATAGATGAAGAATACAGAAAGAAATAAATCTATTTTTAAATTTTTTTAGAAACTCGCCGAATACGAGCTCAGAAAAGAGGCCATCAAAAAATAATTTCAAATATGGAATGAACTCGTCAAATAAATGGCATGCACCAATGAGCTTGACGGTTCCAAAGCGAAATTTTTGAATTTAGTTCGCAAACGCAATCTATAATTAGTCAAACGTTATGCCGTGAGTACACTTAAATTGAAAGCATGGAATATTAATTCGCTTAACCTCATGTTTTCGAAATAATTTAAAGGATATTTAAGTGTTTTCATTTATACGGGAACATTGGTTAAAATTATACTAAATAACATCATTGATATATAGGATATTTATATAACATTGAATATCATAGAAATAATTCAACATTATATTTTAATTTTATGGTTTAAAAATAAATACAATTAAAAAAAATTGGTAGAACCAAAATGTGCATACAGAGTGAAAAAAATTAATTCTACTCAAAAATCCTCGACATTGAACTACAGACCTGGCTGGTGAATCCAAATGAGTGGGGGTAAATCTTAATGAACCCCGAAAATTTTAATAATATTTAATTTTTATAAATAATATATAAGAGGCAATAAAGAATTTTTCAAATGTTGTACTTTATCTTTAAAGAATTGAAAAAAAACAGACAATTTAGTCGGGGTTTTAACATTGCCATGTGCGATCAAAAATATTTTGTAAAAACATAAATAAGTACATAAATGTATTCATCTCAAATACCTCATCAAAAAATGGCCCAAGCTTCGAGAGAGGGCAGAGTACAAGCGCCATTTTGAATATTTATATAACCTATGTCACTAATACGATTGCAACGAATACAAACACACTGCGAATAAAAAATACATACATACCCTTAAAAAAATAACCCTTCTTCTATCATAGTCGGGTAAAAAATGATTTTCATCAGTCCATGCCAACACATTAATCTCACAAATTAAGTCATTAACCGTTCACATTCACAATTTCTTAAAATAAAACATAAGATTGTAAGACGTTCACTTTACATAAATTATTCCTTTTTTTAAATCCACAGCTATAAATTCTTAGGCTTTCTCTCTGTGAAGTCTTTATAGTATATAAAGACTTGACCTAAATACGTTACACTAGAATTCAGTTTAAAGTTAAAAGTATCGCTGTTTTTCTTCTTTGTCTACGTTCGTTAAGAAATGGTGATTATGTAATTTGTGGGAAAGATTATTGGTGGTTCTATTATATGTTGATTGTTTATTTAATATTACGGGTTCTAAAATTAATATGACGAAAAAAGACGGGTTTGTTTCTTATAACTCGAGATGTAATGGACCAATTGCGCGAACAATTCTTAGGGATAGCTTAAGACCAGAAGAAGGAAATAGAATACTCCCGGAAATTCCACGGGAGCAGACTATATAATTATTAAATTGTTATTGCGGTTTCACTAGAGTTTAGTTCGAGGTCTATAGGCCGATAAAAGGAATCCTATTCTAGCTAATAACCTATTTGTGTACGCAATTTCATAAAAAATCGTCCATTTTTTTGTGAATAATGTGATTTCATTTACACATTACACATGACACATCCAAACATCCTAACTTTTACAATTATTATCTTGACAGGAAGTATTCCTGTATTCCTATCCCATTCTTCCCCGTCCTGTTCTAGTACTCTCCTAACTTCCTTTCAGTTATCCTCTCCTCTTATCCCCTCCCCTTCCTTCAAGCTGGCAAGGCATCTGCGACAGTTCGCTGTTGTGGATGTTCATGGGCTGCGGTCAGTCGCTTAACATCAGGTGAACCGCATGCTCCGCTTGCCCGCTGTTACATAAAAAAGTAGGATTGATTGCAAGTAATTAATAAAGCTTAAAACAATGTTTAATATAAGTAACAATGGTTAGTTCCACACGAATTTATAAGTGATCCAGTTAGGTATGTTATTATAATGCGGGCACCGTGCGATATTGAAATCCATTCAATGTGGGCAAGGCTGAAGGAAATTGGATTTTTTTATTTCATTTCATACGGAGTGCCTGATATGATATTCAAATTATGTAGCATTTGGCTGTATGTAACGGTTAAATATGCGATTTCGTTTTACGGAGTTGTATATCATTCGGTATTTTTGTTAAAAGATTGCATTATACATTTTAATTATTTTAATTTGAATGCTGGCTATTTAACTTCTATTGACTAAGCATAGATAGGTATCGGAGTCGAAATGGAAGCCTGGTTGTATGTTTGTATGTAAGTATGAAAAACTTTGTCTGACGATAATTTTAGTATCGTTTATCCGATCTTGATTAAATATTATAGGCGATTAGTTCAGACAAAGAATATTTCGAGTTTGAAGATGAGCGTGAATCGGTGAAGGGGTTACGAAAGGGTGTAAAATATCATTGTTATTATTTTTTTGTTTAAAAACAAACACATTTTTATATTTGGTTTCGTACATCATCGTCAGGTAGTTGATGACGTACAAAACCGGTCGTGTTTAAATTAATAATTTAATTAATAATATTGTTAAAAGTGTTAATATAGTGAAATTGATAGTTTAAAAATGTGTTTATCTTTAAATAAAAGTAATATGCAATTTCATAAAGAAGTATCAATACAAAGTATAAATAGATGAATGTTTGTCCGAGGATATATGGAATATGGTTTACCCGATATTGATAAAATGTTGATTTGTGATAAAATATTAATGGATTATCATATCTTGATAATTTGTAAGCAATTAGTATACATAAAGAAAAATCTGAGTAAGCAAATAGTAGAGTAAAAAATAGGTGAAATAGGTGGGGGGGATTGAAGATATGGGGGAGTGAAACAGGCGATTTTCATATGAATATAGCCGAGTGTGGTATCAAAAGAAAGGTCTTGATTTGTACATTACAACGTGAGGTAGCTCGAGAGAGCTAATGATAATCAGACCTCGAATTTAACCCGAGTTAGTTACTAATAAATGATTATTTTATTTATTTATTTCCAAAAAAATATTACAAACTTATCATTTTACTCTGCCAAAGAGTAGGATAGTTTGTTGGCAGATGTAGCTCCTTTCTTAATTAATTTACTTGTATTCAAATACATGTATACTTAACTTATACTACTACCTTATACTAGTTCATAAATCATCCGAGCTATTCCTAAAGCAATTCATGCGTAAATATATAATGACTCAAATTAAAACCATTCGTTATCATCCCACTGCGAATGTCAAATATTGAGCAGCCTTTATTAGAAAATCAAGATATTACGACGATATTTTCTTATGATTTATGCGGGAATATGCGGGAATATTATGTGGAACGATAAATAACTATTATGGTCATGAAGCATACGTTACTAGTTTTTGTTTTCTTGCCAGTAATATGTTAGCTGTCTTTGGTCTAGTGCTAGTCTAGTCTTGCATTTTTGTGTACAGATCGAGAGGTGTTGGATTCGATGACCGAATGGGGTCAAAAAAAAGAATATTATAGTGTTTTTTTTTTGTTGGCATCGACTTCTCATCTATACTAATATTATAAAGCTGAAGAGTTTGTTTGTTTGTTTGTTTGAACGCGCTAATCTCAGAAACTCCTGGTCCGATTTGAAAAATTCTTTTAGTGTTTAATAGCCCATTTATCGAGGAAGGCTATAGGCTATATATCATCCGGATATTCCCACGGGAGCGAAGCCCTGGTGCGCAGCTAGTATGATATACTTATATGGAAAAAAATATTGATTTATATTTGTAGTGTTTGTGTATTTAATAAGTTCCAAAACCGTTAATGTCTCGGGTTCACGGGTGGTGGGGTGGACAGTCACGCAACAGCCTCGGGCGTGAGCGGACGTGTTTTACCCTGACTACTGGTGACGTAACGAGCCATTTGCATACATTGTATACGCACGTACGGGAGTACTTACAGTAATATTTATAATATTATCATGTATTAAAGTTTCCGTAAAATATTATTTCGTCTGAGACATCTTATCAACGAGACTGTAAAACCTTTTCGATAAATAATAATTATTATAATAATAATATAATAGTTAATATAATAATTTTTATTATCGACATTGACTCATTACAATATTAAAATTTCATATCGACCCTGATAATATATTAACTAGCCAGGCAGAAAAATGCATTGTTATAACAAACTTAATTTTTCTCAATTTTTTTTCATTAAATTCAGTAAATAACTGTATAGTAGAAATATTAGTTTCTTACGTTAAAATGTTCAGTTTAGTAAATAATTTAAATGTTTAGCAAGAGCTTTACCAGTATTTAGTCGCTGGACAATGTATTCCGTGCAAGTTAATGAAATTCACTTGTAATGAGTTTGCGAACACACTACGAAGTTTCACATTTTGACAATTGAATTCGCTCTCCTGTAAATATTTCGCTTTTAATGAGTGCAAGCAAGGCATCTTGGAAGGATGCAGCTCCTAGCAAGCAGACCTCTGGGAGACTGCCAAATGAGTTAATTGTTGATAAGGTAAGGTCAATTTGGCTTGGTTTTGACCTGAGCCATCCTATCCTTACTTTCTTACTTATTATTTATTTACTTATTTACTTATATACTTATATTACTTATATATTAAATACTTATTTTACTTATTTAATACTTGTTATGCCCCGAGGTTTACCCGTGTATATCTCCTATCTTCCGTTCCCGGGGTTTTTGGGGATAATGGCTTATATCCTTTTTCGGGTTTCAAACAATCTATTTATAAAATTTCATCCAAATTGGTCCAGTACACAGAACATTAAAAGAAGTAGAAAGGCAATGTGGGCGGGGCAGTCGCGCCACAAATTTGAGCATTCGCTCAAATATTGTACCAAGAGAAGCGAAGCTAAACGCAGTTGCTCTCCGCATGCAACAGAGTGCGTTTACGCGTTAAAATATCATTAAAATCGCATTTTATTTGTGAAATGCCGTCTTCTGCAATTATTAGGAGTCAAGTAAATCATAAGGAAGAATATCATTTCACCGGAAAGTCCTTATTATCATAATATTGTACTAAATTTACGAAAAAACATTTTATCATTATGATCTGTTAGCAGTAACGATAATTTTGCGACACCACATTTAAAAATATACAATGCAGGCTATGTGCGCCGTACAGTCTCGGTTGTAGCTGTCCAGCAAGCAATGTATTGCGCTCTATTCCATTATGTAGCCAATATGACGCGATTTGCTTAACGTAGAACGGCACCAACTGCTCAGTGCTGTTTGATTGAAAGCGAATATTATCGATAACTTTATTTTTCAAATAACACTTTATCATCATAAGACTACTGTAACTGTATAAACGTGTGTTAGTAATGTCTTGTATTTATTTTAACACGAGTTTTTTTCTATACATAAAACAGACGCCTAAAAATATTTCAGTATTATTAATTAAGTAATGTATTTTAGTTACTTACAATATTGTTATAAGTTTTATGATTTTTTCAGTTTAATGAGGCATTAAGGTCACAAAAATGTAATTTAAATACAAAAAATGATGTTAATAGCAGTACAGACTTATTGTAAATCATTTTGATTTACTAAACACTAAGATTTATTTCTTCTTATTCATAATTAAATTGAAATTTACATAAAAATTGTTTTATTAATATCACAAGATTACTATCGATAAATTCTATCCTTTATCAATCACTAAATGTAAAATAAATTCCTTTTGCACAGCACATTCGCAACTTAAAAAACATTTGTGTGCGTGAGATATCATCCAATCAAAAATCTCTGTTTGAATTTTGCCAGCGTGTGCGTATCGTGTGTTTATTTTCCGTGCGTTTGTGAGGTATTAGAAGAGGGGATGTAGTGGCGACAGCGGTTCCCGTACAAATTTGATGCGATGCCCTTTCTAACTTCTTTTAATGTTCTGTGGTCCAGTAGATTGGCCCGAAAAAGAGACAGACACACATACAAAGTTACTTTCGCATTTATAGTATTAGTATGGAAGTAAAGATTATAAACGGCATATATTGGGATATTTGATGGATTATTAGCTGTACTATCATCCCCCAAGACGATATCCCCTATCCTAGACGATATCTAAACTGCGACTGATAATAATAGTTAAGTCGATATGATAATACTTTGCAGGTGGTATTTTTAATTTTGGCGAATACAACAAATATCATTTAAATAGACAGTGTTTCTATTCCATTCCTCTCCCTTCCTGTTTTACTTCCCAATTTCATGATTAATCCTTACCTTATCCTTTCCCTTCCTTCAAGCTTGAAAGAAGGGCAAATGCGACACTTTGATGTTGTAAATGTTCATGGGCTGAAGTTAGTCACTTAACATCAGGTGAACCGCATGCCCCTCTTATAGTTAGACTGGATATAAATTATGCACTACACAATATTTGTTGGATATAAACCAAATTCTATTTCGATGTTAATATCGGTGACATGTATGGGCTGTTCTAAAATGTGGCTTTATTTTAATCAAATGCAGTATAATCCGCATAGTAAGCTTATAATGATGCCGCATGCAATGATGTACAGTAATTTAGAATTTTGGTTATAATACAAATTGCTTTTGAATACAGAGGCTATGTTAAACTATAACTCTCACATCTACCGTTGATATTTTAACTATCTCACGGCCGTTTTCAATAATGTATCAAAGATTATGGATGGATTGTAATGTCAGATAAAATGACATTTGATTGTCAAAAGTCATAACAAAAGCTATCCGTCGACAGCATATTGAAATCAAAGTAAGTGCAAATAGATAGATTTGCTTGACTTTAGTAAGCAAAACAAGGGATAGATAGAATATTAAAAACGGCCGTACAATGGTCGGTTTAGTTGCTCTTATAATAGTAATATTTGACAAGCTAATTGGCGCAGTGGGTATGGCAATGATCTATTGCGCCGGTGGGTGTTCGATCCACACGAGTAGAATGTGATAAACATTGAATGAATGAATGAATGAATGACTTTATTGTATGTATATGAAATGAAATGAAATGAAAAAAAGTGAAATGTAAAAAAGTTTATTTGCAACAATTGTATACACACATTTATACAAAAGATACCTTATCGCCTTTAAGCGATTTCTTCCAAGTAACCCATGTAATTTTCTATCTAGGTGTTCAATTATCTATAGTATGTATGCATTTAATAAAATGTTTAAGTATGTCTATCAGTTGTGTGCATGTGTATAGTAATCTAATGTAATATAATATTAAACAGTGTAAAAGTTTAAAAGTTGTCCAATGGTTCTTAAACTAAAAAAAGTATTTTTAAAAAGTTCTGTGTATAATAGAATGATATATATATATAATTCTATTATAATATTATAGAATTCAATGTAGTCCTAAAATAAAAGGATAATATAAAGTTATTTTAAAACATTGGCACAGATGTTGGACACAAATAGTGGATCTTAAACAAAAGTATACTTTATTCAAAAATTCCTTACAAATGGTAATACAGGTAAACAATATGGCTGGCCGCCCTTACAGACTTGTAATAATATTATTTTGTCGCTGTTGACTTTGATTAAATAACGTTCTTTGTAAACAACTAGAACAACGAATAAAGTTCAGTTTTCTCCATTTTGTTGGTTTTAATTCCACCATTTTTGGATTTACGCAAGAAATATACATAATATATTTTATTCAATCGTTGAACGTAATTATTGACAGTAAAAAGAGTAACATAGACGTAACATCTCTATCTTAATTTGGTTCGAAATTCGAGCCAACATTCTCCTAAAATTAAATGATATTTTTACACATAAACCTATACATGTTTGGTTAAAAAAATACAATAATTAATATATATATATATATATATATATATTTTACATTTAATTATCTATGTATATTTAAAATAAAAAAATGTATTCCATTTTTTATAATATTGCTCACTGACTAAAGGATCTTTCACAATGTATTGGCGTCAAAATGAAATGTCACTTTGACACCAATACAGTGTGAAAGTTTTACTATGCCATTTTTGGTACTTAGCATCTGGCAATATTTGTTTCCCTGGTTATTTTCAGCATCCCATGCCCATCCCATTTTATTAAATGATACCTTTTTTCCGAGAATAGAACCGACTTATTGACATGTCGTCTGATTAAAACAAATCTATTTATTACCTAAACTAAGGAAGTCAACGAGTAATTAAACTTAAACTTAGATGAAATATAAAACTAGATAACTACTCGTAGATATATTTATATCCTAGATCAACATACGATTATGTTTCTATACAACAGGCATCTATTAATCGTAAACGATTATATTTTTAAACTGATTGAGGAACACGATATGAAGTAATAAAGATAAGATAACTTATCTCATTTTTCAAGGTCTTTTGATTTTGTCTTGCAAGCATTATTTTCATAATTTCGTTCAGAATTATTCATAGTCCTGCCCTCTAAAATTTTGACAGCCAAATATGTCGTCGAAATACACGTCGAAATTTTCGAAAAATAATGTCACTATAGTATAGTAGAGTCACGGTGTTAAAATCACACAGTGGTTGCACAATTTTCGCGTTTGAAAAAAAGCCTCAGGGCTGTGACAAACTCTGTACTCAAAAGAAAGAGAAGTAAAACCTTGGCTTGAAAGAGAGTATGTGTTCATGTTCCGTATTATACGAAATAATCTTTGTTTGGTGCATTTAAAATGCAATATATTACAATACATATCGACGATACTATTTTAAATTTTCGTCCCCTTAAAAGACGTGTCCCACAACACGAACGGACAATGTCGACATTTATCGAAGGAGAGTTGGGATGCAACCTATGTGATAGTTTCGTGCAACGAGTGTACGTATACTTTAGACTTTGGTAGCGGATAGTTTTAAAAGCGTTGAACAGTCATCTATAGATGTACACTTCTACTCAGCCTGTTAAGCTGTTACGCAACGGTGGCCTATGGATTATGGTCGGTCTACTGAGTTTGAGTTATAATAAACTGAATTGCAGCTGACGTGCAAATTGACGTGTAATGTTTAGGCGATCCTTGAATGCTCCTGGTCATGTTTATTTTTCAAATTTTTCAAATCCATGGACTGACACCCTTTTGCGTCAATTGATATTATACATTGTTTCGTCTGAGTGGAGATCCGGAGACCTATATTCCCATACCAATCCTCTACCATCCTGTTACTTCTGTCCCTATTTCCCATCATCAATCCTCTCCTTATGCCTTCCCCAACCTTTAAGCCGGTAAGGCATTTGCGACGCTTTGATGTTGTAGATGTTCATGGATTGCGGTCAGTCACTTAACGTCAGGTGAACCGCCATGCTTGCTGCTGTAGCATAAAAAAATACATTTCTTTCTGCTATCCCTTCAATTACTTCCCTGCGAAATTCTATTGTCGTTGGTGTTTATGTCCAACACTTAAGAGCAAGTAAAGTAAGCCTATGCCGTAATAATGAGCTTACAAATTCTACAAGATAACAAACTGTGTTTACCACATTTCTGGATTTATAAGCACATAAAGATATTAATTACCTGCAGAACATGGCTCATTATAACTCTTATCAGTAGCACGTCAATTTAGCGATAGCGTCATAGACGTCTAATAATTTTAATCTCGTGACAACAATTAATCAACGAATATTTATCAGGCTATAATTCTGTATAATATCCTAATCGAGATGCAAGGAATGGCTCAAATTACTTATAGATTATCATAAGCTTTCGACTTTCCGTGGTTCGGTGCACTTGTTCATTTTTAGTCGATAATAACTTTGCAAAAAATAGAACCGACCTCCTCACTCTAAAAAGAAGAAAATAACTTTTATTTTATTTTTGTTGAATTCTATACAAAGTTGGTGCAAAGTCTTGTTAAATTGAAAATAGATAAAGGCACATTACTATTGACACATTATTATTTTTACCATTTTAGTGCCCTGTAAAGGGTAATCAAGTCTACATCTAGTCACAATTCAGTTGGTATATACATCATTAATCCTTAACCACAGAGCTTATTCTGAGGATATATATTATATTTCGAGGACTTGCCTGGAATATCTTCCACATGGATGATTAAACATGACCCAAATTTCTATGGGATCACACTGACACTCTACTCTTTCGAATGCAATAAGAATTTTCCAAATCGGTCTATAAACGCCGGAGATATGCGGTAACATACATAAAAAAAACAAAAAATACGGTCGAATTGATATCTCTTTTTTTTTAAAGTCGGTTAAAATATATATTTAATACGTCATTAAAGAAGCGTGTTCCTTTTTGTATCTGAATATGTAAAAAATGAATCTTATTTTTCGTATAAAACCATATATATGCTGCTGTGAGCTGAGATCACTCCCTGAGGCATTCAGTAACCTTGGAAGATTGGTGCGCTTCCTGGAGGAGCTGAGGTGGTTCAACTGGTAACTACTAATAACAACTAATTTATTGTTATTATTACTAGCTTTCCGCCGCGGCTTCGCGTGGACTATAAAATTCTGTACTTTGTGGATTTTGGAATTCGAGGTGGTATGATAATTTTTAAGATTTAGAAACGTACCCTTGTAAATATATCCCCTCAAAGGTTTAAGTTCGAAGTATATCCTAAATTAAATATAACAAAAGTGTTTATGTAATTCTTATAATTATATTTTAATTTTTCTGCAAAATATTGACATTTTAGAAATCTGTCGTATATTCCCAGAATGAAAGAGTTGATGCTTGCATGAATTTATCGCATATTTGCTTATGGACTTAAATAATATCTTCTGCTTGTTGGTTAGTCTTTCTTGTGGTTGGCCGCCATAACCGTAATCTACTTTGGAGATCAAGAGAAAGCTACATTTGTCATTAAAAAGTGCTGTGCAAATAACACTTAAAAAGATTCAATTTAATGTAACACGTGCATTGATGATGTGTTTTGATGAATCACTTTGAACCCTCATATCTTTTATATTTATTAACCGATTTGAATGAAACAAACGCTTAAACCTCTGGCGGGCTTACCGTATTACGTAATCGAAAACCGCATTGAAATAGTTTAAGTTATTTCGGAGTTCAGTGCGTACAAACGCCCGACAAACAGACAAACAGACGAAAATTCTAAAAATCATTGTTTTGAGTTTAGAATAATAAATGAAACACGAAACACAATTTTTGACTTGAAAATAGTAAATGTACATAGATTATTAATATGCCGAAACATTTTTTTATATAATATTCGTTCCCAGAGATATTTTTAGCAAGTACTCTGTTGGCCTGAAAAAGGAAAAAGAGGGTAGGACAAGTTCACATTAATTAAACTGAATTTTTTCTTCTTTTATAACGTCAAACGTTTCTACATTTTAAAATAAGTAGAAATTCTTATGAGCTTTTGCCGTCTTTTTATTATAATAACGAACCTTCTAAGCCCCTTCTGCTCCGGTGACAGGAAATTGGTGTAGGCAAGTAAATATATGACACCTATTAGAGTTGCACCCGTATCTTTGACGACCCGCTATGAATTGTATAATATTTCTTTGATGTATTAAAATTTAAAATAGACAAGATTCAGGTTGTTCTGTACAGGTGGAACATATGAAGGAGGTATTTATAGTATTTTTTTTATGTTTGTTGTAACGCAAGTACTTTCCATACTAAATAAAATACATTTATTTTAAAGTGATTTTAAAAGCAGTTATAATATATTATTTTTAACCCAAAAAATTTACAGTCAGCCAAGTTTAAAATCCTTTAAAAAGGATGTATTTTTAGTGAGACTTATTCTCGCAGGCCCAGGAATAAAACAAGATCTCTCGGTTGTCAGGATAAAAGTCCTTACCATTAACGACCGTTTTCAATAATGTATCAAAGATTATGAATAGATTGTATATTGTCGGCAACATTATGTAACTTCATGTTTTAGTAAGTTCTGTAGTTCGTCTTTCTATGCAAATGTCACTTGTCAGTTGTTAGCTGTCAATGAAGTCCCATAAAAGAGTAGGCGCGTTCAGTATCTGGGCGCATTAGTGCCGATTGCGTCTGGTGCTCAAACGTCTTATTGACGTCACGACCCTCACTTTGCTAATCTTTACAGTTACACAGTATAACCTATACAGTTTTATATAGTCAATATATTTTGATTGATCTGTGTTTTTATAACTTTTAATTATAAAGCATTATACGACATATCTAAATGTATGTATATTTTATAAGGCTTTATCGATGCTGAAATAAATCGATAATTATGTGCATTTATTTTATTTGTGACAAGTAAGTTCAAAATATACAAATCATGTTGTCGTTTATGCACGCGCCTGTACCAAATCTTATACCACAATCATAATTTAACACTACAATTTGTGTAAGATGCGCTTGATATATGGCGCGGCCGCTTTTTAGTGACCATTCGAATTTGGTCCGTGTGTCATAAGACTTATACATGTTGCTTTTCTTGTTGTATCTTTTTAACCATCCAGTGTATTAATTTTAACTTTTTATTATTCAGAGCTGAAAATTCATATAACAGTTATTAACTAAACACACTAAATATACCTTTTAGTTTGCCAATTTATTAAAAATTTGTTAAATCACGCATTAAAATTAACATAGCGATTTTTCATATAATTTGTTATATCTTTTTACATACAAATAGAAACTTAATATTAATATTTAATACTATTGAAACTTAACAAGAAGTTGAACATTGTTGTAAGGTATTTTCTGGCATTTTTATTTAGTCTCTAACCCTCTTATTTGAAGCAGTAAGTCAAAAAAACACTTATTTTATTTTAATTTATATCGCCTAAAATTTTGTTTATTTTTTTTAAATAGTTTTTTCATAAATCATGCACACAAAATTAATAGCTATGTATGTAAATAAAAATCGTATATGTCCGATCACTAGTTTCAGAGATCCAGCATTTGGAAAAAAGTCCTCCTAGCAGAATCTTGAATAATTTCGGAGCCCTATGACGCACAAATTTAATTTTTATACACACAACTACAGCTCGTGACACACTAATTATGTGCAAAATTTTTTTTCCAGTAGGACCATTTCTTAAAAAAAGTTTCCGCTGGGAGAACGTTCCCCCAGCGGAAACAGTTTTTGTCGATTTTCTCCAAAACTACTGGACGCACAAATTTAAAAATTGCACACACAATTACACGACCCGACACACTAAATAGTTGCCAAAGAAAGTTGTCAAATCTCGACACTTTTCCGCAGGGGGAACGTTCTCCGAGCGGAAACTTTTTTTAAAAAATGGTCCTACGATCGATTTTCTCCAAAACTACTGGACGCACAAATTTAAAAATTGCACACACAATTACACGACCCGACACACTAAATAGTTGCTAAAGAAAGTTGTCAGAATTCGACACTTCTCCGCTGGGGGAACGGACACCTAACCCTCAACCAAGTTTCCAACAATAAATTTAGATCTATATGGGTGCCAAGTTCTGTTTCCACTTGGGATGTCAATGAAGCATTATATTTAAGTCGATTATTTTTTGTTTGATTTTTTTCTTGCAATCTTAAATTCAACTGTATTATTAATAAATGTAATAATAATAGAGATTATATTTTATTGATATGAATGTGATCAAACGATAAAAATAAATGTCTGAATTAGATATCCCACTCACGTGATTTTCGTTAGTTTTTTTAGAATTCCGTATCTTAACTTATTTTATTATAATCCTAGCTTATCTTGATTTTGGTCAATCCTATTTCCATAGAGTATTATAAAAACTTTAGACATGAAATACCTTAGCGGATATGCGATTTTTTTAAACTCTTGATCGCGCCTCTACAAAATATAGAAATTTGTAGTCCACGCGAGCGTTCGCGGGCGGAAAGCTAGTGAAATGTGAGAGATTTTTGAGCTATCACCCATAGCTCAAAATCCATAGCTCATTTGGGAATTTATTGAGTGTTTTTAACGTCTTAAACTATTCGTTAAGATTATAAAAAGGCATGTCCGCAACTCAACCCAAATCTCACCCTGTCGCGCGGTGTGACTTATTTACGAATTTAGCAGCGTATATCTCGTAAAATATTAATTTTAACAAAACACCTATTCAAAAACCTTTATTTTTGAAGCCCTATCGAATGACATCTTATTGAATGATATATTCGCGAAATTCTTTTTTTATCCTCCATTTACATGTATGGAGTGCCACCCCTAATGTTTTTTTCAAATAAAATGTAGCTTATAAGTTTGATAAAATTTGATATCAATATTAGTTGCACCTAATATTGCTTTAATATCATGCAATGGGACTGGAGTTACTAGAACAGCTAGTCCTGCTATAAATGCGAAAGTTTGTGAGTATGTGTGTATGTTTGTTAGTCTTTCACGCAAAACTACTGTACCGTTTATGATGAAACTTGGTTTATAGGTAAGGATCCAGAATGACATATACGTATTACATTAACATTAGCATTACAATATATCTTATAATCTAATCTTTGGTAATGTACTACAAGAGGTTGTCCATATTTCAACAGTGACTGCCGTTATGACCATCATACCAATTATCTTCCAGGCGTCTTTTTTCTTTAATCTTTCGTATGTTCCTGATCATCAGCGATAACATTGGTGAACCGTTCTCTTTCTACGTCTTAAAATATCTATATATTAATACATGATGCAAAAACTTTAAACCCTTTTTTACAAAAATTCAAATCAAATCAAGCGCGGATCAAATTTGGCACACCTATACTTTATACGTAGGAGAAGTGCAGAATGCTAATATTGTCAATAATAATGCTTATAAAGTACATTAAATCAATAAATAAAACATTATTGATTTGGATGAAATTTGTTACAACATAGTTTGAAACCCAAAGGACATAGGATACTTTTTATCACAGAAATCCCACGGGAACTGGATATATACGCGGGTAGCGCAAGCACAGCTAGTTTATAGTCAAAGTCAAAGTCAAAATGTTTATTTTCCAAATTGGCCTCTGATGAGGCGCTTTTAGAACGTCATTTACATTTGCATAATAAATATACAGATATATATTTTTTTTATTTACCACCGATTCGGAAGGCTGTCTCTACCGAGAAGAACCGGCGAGAAACTCGAGTAGTTGCTCTTTATAACATGAGTAAGGGTTTACTGAAGCCCTTGTTTTACACAAAATGATAACCTTGCTCTTATAAAACCACTTTTCTGCATCTCTATTAAACTTCGTAGTTCAAACAGTTTGAGATCTTATCTCATAACGAGAATTTTAATCCGCGATAACGTTTTTCTTCAACATTTGATTTCATTGTATCTTTATTGATTTCTTATCTCGAAAATTATATGATAAAATCGGTAATTTCGGCGATTGTGTTCAGTTATTCCTGTTGGTGTCATGAAATTGGTTGTACAGTACTGCAAATACCGCGTCGGCTCTTTCTCTTCTGCGTCTATGTCCTTAAATAAGTCTCCCCTATTGTTCTACGAAGACTCCAGGGTTTGCTTTCTGCAATGGCTGACGGAAATAACTCTATGAAGGAGGCGAGTATAAGATTATTTTGAAAAATATTATTACTTTTACAATATGCTGAGGCCATTTAATTTATTCAGCAAATCAATAAAAATTGAGTCTGGCTTTCACGAACACATAACAGGGCGCGTATCAAAGTTGGATAAATTCTGATAATTGAATATTCAATTTCTAGAATGAAATATTATAATTTAAAAATATGGTAGAAAGTCTGAATCATGATGATTTTTTATATACTTGATAGATTGTATGTCACTTCTTGATGGAAAAATATAGAATAAAACTCTTTTTCACACTATTTCCACATTTATTAATAATCCTTAATTTAATTTATCACCCTTTTTCGAAAGATCATCATCATAAACAAATCATAAAAAATTTATGGGTAGGAAGATATGTCACAGTATAGATAAGTCACAAAACTTTATTTAATTTTTCTTATTTATTTTGTAACCGTTATACGCAAAGAACAGGAAGTTATTATTTAAATATTTAAGTATGACTCGTTTATATTGTAATGCCATCGAACACTTAAACGAACTAAAGGTTTTTAAATCCTTCAAATTTAGAAGTAGAAAATCATTGCTAAATTGGATAACTCTTTATAAAACGAAACAAAGGTTTGTCCCGAAATATTTAAATCCGTAAATATTGTTACGTGTCGTGAGGCTCATCCCAGAAATGGAATTTATTATACAAACGAAACGAAACTCGGATATTTTTTATTTGTTTACGTATACGTTGCTAAAATTATTTTTAGATAAAAATGTGTGTCATCTCAAGCGCTCAGTGACTCAAACTGGGTCACTCGTTAAATCTCTTAGGCTAGCTGTGCACACGCAATATTATCTATATACATATAATAAAATATTTCTGTACGTTTGATTGAAAAAAAAAAATGTAATTGCTATGCAATATGTGTGTTTAATAGACCCCCAAAACCATGATTAGAATTGTTCTGTTTCTCTGTGTGTCCGTTTATCTGTTTGTATCTGCATCAATCACGTAAAAACCAGATTTTTAAGATTTTATACCCTGATTGAACAATATTAGGTGCATGTTATACTATTTACAATATAAGAAAATACAGAAATTTGTAGACCACGTCAGCAATGCCGCGGGCGGAAAACTAGTTGTCAACTAGTTTAAAGAAATATTGCTAATAATATTGTGTATGTACGGCCTCTATTGTGGTATTTTTCTATTTCATAAAGATTATTGTCAATTTTTGAATGGACAATACCATTGCGAGTGTAGAGCTAGCCTTACATAAATATAAATAAACAATGTTATATATTTTCTTTGTGATAGTTTATGTTATCGTTGTGTCAAATAATAAGCGCTATAAATATTTATCATGTGATTACTCAACTGTGATCGCAATATGCACCTTTCATAAGTTTGATAAGGTGTTAATATTATACAAATGAATAGATAATAACTTGTTGGTTTTAGACGGGTTTTATGTTATCTGAATAATCATTTAAGATACTGTTGACAGTGAAATGCTGTTCAATAAATCAATTTATAATTTTATATGTTTGACCTTTCAACAACCTATTGCATTATCGGGTGTCGCATTGGAGGTATAAATATTTTAATGATTGTTACAAAATCTATGTACCTTATCTTGTCTCGACAAATTCATAATCTTGGAAAAACTTTATATGTATCTTAATTCCGTATTTAAACGTATTTGAACAGAATATAGAGTAAAATTGAAAAGATGCAGCATAAGCCTTGTTATGTTATATTACTCTAATATTATACATAAAAAGGTAACTTTGTCTAAGCATCTTCATGCCCAAACCACTGAACCGATTTGGAACCAATTTTGTGCAAAGATATTTTGTTCACATGGGTAAGAACAAAGATGCTTTCCACCGCCTGTTACGTGATTGACACCCATACAAACGGACAATGCAATTATTGCATATAATGCATAGCAATTACGGTTTTTTAAATATACAGGAATAGCCTGGTTACTGTTTTATTATATGTATACGTATAGATTCATATGAACGGTATCGATCACTATTTCCCCGAAAATCTGCGTGTTCCCAGAATTATTCCTTCCGAATTTAATTTCTGCGGTTCCTACAATTTCCGAATAAATCGACTTGACGTAAACGGACAGGCGGACAGGTGGACAGATTAGACGGGTAGATGGACATGTTGAGTCTGTGAGGATACGGATTTTGACCAGAAACCCCGATATACTTTATAAGGTTTACTTTTTGGCTATAGTCAGAGTATTTTACAATTGTTGGATCTCATTAAACTAATTGATTATATAATCAACTAGTGGACCCGACAAACTGCGTTCTGTTAAAAAGGTTTGTAATGTAGCAGTTTTTTGTTCTTAACGTTTTGAACACATCTACAGTGCTTAGACAACAGTGAACTTTATAAAACAGCAATAAAGCTCAAATTGACTCTACCTATATATAACTGATAGACATACTTAAACATACTTTTTTGTACATTCATACATACTATATATAGGTATACCCAGACAGTAAAAAATCACACTGTTCATCGCATCATAATTTTCTACTCGTGGAGGTCGAACCCACACCCATGCGCAATAGACCTTTGCTGTATCCACTGTACTAGTCGGTAAAAACCGATTATATGGTAATCATTATAATATAAATAAAATATAAATAAAAATATTTTTTTTCATTTCACAAGATTCTTCAATTATAACTATATGATTGAACACTTCTAGTAAGCCCTAAAATGCCTGTGACAGGAGTATTCACTCTTCCTTAATACATTTTTACGATAATATTATATTGTGAAAGCAATTTTGACATTATATGCAGATAATAAAGAAAATATATGAACTAAATACTATGACCTGTGAAGTGTATTGTGTGTGTGTGTGTGTGTGTGTGTGTGTAAGTGAGCGATACTTTAAAAAAAATTCAAAGTTAGTTTTCTCTCTGCTAGACGAAACGTCAGGCTTTTAGTGGAAATTCCTGGAGCTAAATGATTTTATTTTTATTGAATATCGATGCGACGTTCGGATGTTCTGCAACTCCTGAAAAAGTCACAAGTTTGAATATGCTAAAATTTAAAAAATACGTTTTCGTTTGATATAAAGTTTTCAAAACAAAGTATACGAGCACTGTTTTGCCATGTGTGAGGTCATGTTTTTGACAGAAATAAAAAAGAAGATATTTTTATGTAGCAAAACATTTCACGTCCAAATTAACGTAAAAACAAAAGAAAAATAAGACAATTAGAGCAAAACAAATAAAAAAATATTCCTAAATTAGAGCCCATTCAAATTTTATGTCACCTTCATGACATTACTGATTTTCAGGATGTACGTGAGGTACATCCGAAAGACAGTTCTAAGAAGTATATATAATATCTGTGTATTTTATAACAAATAAAAAAGTGTGGCCCATTGTTCTCTTTTACTTAGTATAAAAAGTCATTTAAATTACAGGACCAATTCATTCCTTAACCTTTGCTATGTTTCAAATTTCTTAGAATTTTCCCCACAAGAAAGGGCAGCCCAGTGACGAGTAACCTGAAGCGCGTCATTCCTTTACCTTTGCTATGTTTCAACCTACCTTGAATTTTCAAGAATGATCTACATTATCTCATAATGTACGCAATGTTGCAGGCCACAGATAAAGGGCAGCCCAGCGACGGTTCGGTTACGCCTAAGCGAGCGTCGTGGGGCAGTCCATTGGAATTCATTCTTGCGTGTCTGGGCTACGCGGTCGGCCTGGGCAACGTGTGGAGGTTTCCCTACCTATGCTATAGGAATGGCGGCGGTAAGTCTTCAAATTGTACTAATAGTATGCACGATAGGGACGTATGTAACGTGACTATTTACCGCAGTCTGAAATGAATTTTAGTGCTTCCAATGTGGTTTACACAACTTGGTTTATGTAATTGAAAATTAAAAATCAAGCTTATAGATAACACTAGAACGGTCTTACTACAAAAATGTTAAATAACTGTTCAACAAATGTCTTAAAAAACGTTACTACAAAAGGTTGTTTAATGATAGTTTAGACACTGTTTGAACGTCAAAAACGACAATATTAGGCCATTGTTAGACACTTGTTTCAATTATCAGACATTTTTTTACAAAACAGGTGTTAAATCAATGTCTAAATAAGTTATTGTAGTAAGACTGGATATGTTAGACATTTTTTCCAATATTTTTTATTTATAAAAAAATATTGGAAAAATCCGATTTGTTACTTAGAAGCCTGCCGAAATAAAAACTTAAATCTTCGAAGGTCTAATTCAAATCTAATCAATAGTATATTAGTGAGAAAATATTTTATTGAATGACCATACTTTTAAAGGCAATAAACAATAATCAAGAATTAATCACGCAATTTCTTTCAGGTGCATTCTTGATACCGTTCTTCTTGATGATAATCCTGATCGGGTTACCAATTTTCTACTTGGAGTTATACATTGGACAGTTCACGGCTCTTGGACCTTTGAAGGCCTTTTCTTCTATTGGACCCTTTTTCTCTGGAGTTGGTTACTGTACTCTAGTTGTTATTTCGATTATTTCGATCTATTACATGATAATCGTGGCTTGGACATTGTTCTACACGTTTGTGTCTTTCACTGGTGATCTCGGATGGGGGTCGTGTGATAATTGGTATAATACTGATTGTAAGTACATTTTATTATAAGGTTTTTTGAATTCATATCCCTCATACATGGTCATTACGTCACCTTTCATGTAAACTTCCCAGAAGTATTTTTAACTAGTCAAAGTGACAATTACATTTTAATTTATGGGAATGAAAATTGGAAATAACGAAAATATTTTCTATTCAGAACCAAGTTTAAATTGATATATTATATAGGGAAATGAAATGTAACAGTAGATCACTAACCCTTTCTACGTATGCAGGACTCGCATAAAGTCATAAATTTTATGACTCCGCAGTATAGTATACTCGTAAAAGCATATCATTCAAGGCACTGGAGTATATGAAAATGATTCCTTATCAAACCTTTATATGAAGACATTAATTGCCTATCATTTCACGCAGATTTTCGCGGGTTTATCACTCATAAAGTTTATGACTAATAATAAATCTGATTTTGTAAGTAGGCAGCAGATGGCTATCGAATTAAATGTTTGCACAGTGTTAAATACGATACATCTTTTAGTTAAATTAAATATTTTTATTATTACTACTGAATTTGTCTTTGAGTTATAAAATATTCGTAAATCTATATATAAAGATTTTCATATTTAATGCAATTTTTTACAGGACATTCAAAACATGTACCTAATCACGTAAAAATAATAAAAAAGTTCGACGAGGCTTTATAATATACTAATAAATATTTTATTAAATTTTAAATTATTTTAATAAGATTATTTTATTATTAAACGGGTGGATATATTAGTATTTTTAAGACAAATTCATTCTTAACTTTTTGTCCGATCGCGATTGCGGTCATTGATCCCGGTGCACAGGCCCAGCTGTTACGTTGAGTTTGTGTCCAACAAAAAAAAAATACTTAAATGTTTTTTTTACGTGTTCAGGTACGAGTTCTGAATATCCTGTAAAAAATTATGCGCTAGTTATAAAGGACCGTATTTATCTAAATAAAAAGTTATCAATTCAAATACAAACGATTTTGTTCGTTGCAGTTTGCTACAGTGGGAAATATGACTCAGAATGTAGAGAAAACAACACTGGTTTATCTACTGACCTCACGTATTACTTACGTCAATGCATGAGCATTGGAGACATCTGTACCATGAGCGGATTCCAGCCGTACGATGGTGACCAATGCCTTAACGGTACCGAGACTATCCCGTGGTACACGAATGTGACGAGGATTATTGCAGCTGAAGAATACTATAAGTAAGTGTAATAATTTATCTGTCTTATTTTTTCTTATGCAATTTTTGATTATAAAAGAGTAATAGCCTGGGCAAATATACTATATTATTTTTTTATATGAACGGTTTAAATAGTTCTTTGAGATTAACTCGATTGGCACAGTGGAGGGATGGTGTGGATCCGATACCCACAAATAGAAAATTATCATGTGATATTGTAAGTTTCTACTGGGTGTCTTTCACTTGCATACATTACAATATCCTACTAGGCGTAAATGTAAAAGGAACATAATGTAAACAAACTTCTGTTATGTGAGAAAGGTTTTTTAACCAATTTAAATTTTGGCTAAATATTTTTTCGATTAGTTACATGAAAAGTTGTTTATAACAAAAATTTGATATGACTAACTAGCCCATCATTGAAACATACAATTAATTAAATTATTCTTTTAGTGAGCGAGTTCTTGGGAGAGGTGACTCAACGTGGGAGGACTGGGGGTCCATCCAATGGCATCTCGTCGGGTGTCTATTTGCGTGTTGGTTTATTGCTTTCTTGTGTGTTATTAAGGTAAGTTAAAATTTGTTTTATTTCACTTTTTACTGGCCCCCTATTCACAAATGCGAATCAGAAAGTATGGAAAATCAGAACAAGATCCATACAAATTTCGACGGAAAAGTCTTCGTTCCGACCCGTATCGGATTTGTGAATCAGTACCCAGATCCTTCTTGTTATAATATAATGTATAAGGTATGTATGTTTGTTACGGAACGGGTTTTGATGCAAATTTACAGTATTGTAGCTTAAACATCAGACTATACATCAAATACATTAAAAAAAAATTGAAAGGATGGATTTATGTTTTCGATTTATTATCTGGTTGTGTTATTTTATTAGACGTCAAATAAATATTTCAAAGAGAAAATGGAAATTGTTAGGAAAAATGTGTAGTTTGTCCATTCAAGTGCCTGAAAATAATGTTTAAATTGATTAAATAATGACAATTAATTATTTTGAATAGCATTTAAATTATGCAAATAATGGTCCGAAAGCTGGGGCCATTTTTGGGACGTTTAAGCAAGTGTGATGCGTGAGTATGATGCCTCTCTTATTATACCCTGACATAAAACTACTGACCTGATTTGTGAGCAGTGGGGCTTTTTTTAAGACAAAAGACCTCAGAAGAGGCCTCGAACAAGTTTTCAGCTTGCCTTCCCAAAAAATGGTCCCAGCTCTCGGAATATAAGTTGCATAACTTTAGCGATATAATAATTTAATGTTTAAAATAAATTGCGACGAGCCAACTCATCATTTTTATAGGTATCATTTAGGTATTTATAACCACCCTAACACATATTCCTAATTCACGTTTTCGATATGGTTTTAGACATTTTTTTAAAATGTATATATTTTTCAGGGTGTACAATCAGCAGGCAAGGTTGTATACTTCACTGCGCTGTTCCCGTACGTGATGTTGACAGCACTTCTCATCAGGGGTGTAACGTTGGAAGGCGCGGGTGACGGAATCATATTCTACTTATCACCTAAATGGGAGACTTTACTGGATGCTCGTGTGTGGGGTGATGCTGCTTCTCAGGTAATAATGTAGATTATAGACTCACTTTACATTTACCTCATCTTATCAGGATGTATAATGAAATGGGACTATATGTATACTATGTATAAATTTTTTACTTATTCTGATCTTCACGAACAATTTTCGATATGTTTGGGGCAAGTTTGTTACGGGGAAGTTAGCACACCTCAAAAGAAATGGGTGTGAAGCAATATCATACTGTATTTCGTACGGAACTGCGATACCTTTGGTCATACAGGTGTCTATGGACTACGGTCGCTTAATTTCTAGTGAACCGTTGCCTAACTTGGCGTAACAATAAAAAACTGGCTAGAATTAGGAGACGTATTACAATATGAAATTCAATGTATTTTGAAGTTCAAAGATAAGATTTCTATAAGACTAAAGGTTCTTAAAAAAGAGGCACGGAAAAACTACAAACAGGCACTATTAGTACTTATAATGTTTCCTTGTTTCTTACAATGTGTTATTTCGTTTCTAGCGAGGAGTTAGAAAACTTTCATTAACCGAAAAATTCCTTATTTGCATTTGTTCTGTACTGCAATTTATTCTTTCCTTTTCTGACTTTTTCTTCCAAATGAATTACGAAAGTGGAGTAATGGACGCAACTGTTAAATATTTCGTACTTTTATAACAACTATGTTAGCTAGTGTACCTAAGTAAATATCAGTACTGCGCATAAATTATTATCCTTATTTGTTGTAGACCTTCTACTCTTTCGGTGTGGCTTGCGGTTCCCTGGTCACCCTGGCTTCTTACAACAAGTTCACCAATAATTGTCACTTCGACGCGGTGTTCGTGTGTTTCACCAACTTCATGACGTCCATATACGCTGGATTCGCGATCTTCTCTGTACTTGGCTTCCAAGCACAGCTCATGGGCGTCAGTGTTGATGGTACGTTTTAAGAATTATTTAATCAGGAATTACTGAGTCAGGACCTATTTCAGGAATGTAGTACACCATACAACTACCTCACCTAACCTGTATAAACAGGCATTTTACTTCCCATGCTGTGCTTCCTATTTTTATTTTTTCTGTTTATACTTCTGTCTGTTTTTCTTATGTATTGTGTGTTGTGTACCTATATCCTGAATAAATTTCTTATCTATCTATTATTTAATTAAAGTCTCCTATTTGGTGATTAGCATTTTGTGCAAGACTGAGATGCTTTTTTAAGTTTCCATTTATACTCAGGACCTCGTGGTTGTAATGCTTGACGCGTTAACACTAACTGACGGTGGTTAATCAAGAATTTATAACGCATGAAAAAACATCAAGTTAAAGCAAATATAACTAGTCTGTAGAGACTATGGACTGTTATTACAATTGTGCAAAAATATTAAGTACAATTTTTGAATTATAAAATGAATAAAACTGGCAAGGGGTGCATAATAAACACGAACAGGGGTAATTTCGAAATTGCGTTTTCCTTAGAACGGGTTCTGTTTTACATTACGAATCTTAAAGAATAATGTATAATGATGAATGAATAGAAAGTAGAATGGTGCTAAATAAGTAGGAACTCTGGAGTAGTTTGAAAAAGTTTTCTAAAGAAATAAAATTCTATAGTTTTACATTGATGCAGAATATATGAAGTATATGATAATAGACAAAGTTAAGAAACAAGTCTCTTATAGTTTAGCCAAAATAACAATGTTATGAGACGTTCTTAGAGGACGGATTCAGATTATATTTTTGAAATAGTTTATATCTTTAAACATAAAACAATGACGGGTTTGTAATAATACATATAACTCGAGATTTGCTGGACCAATATGGCTGAAAATTCGTAGGATGATAGCTAAGGACCATCAGATGGAGATAAACGGAGCATAGTTAATATTATAATAAAACAAATAATACAAAGTCAATTTTCATACCTTCACATATATTTTTAATAAGTTGCTCGTCTACAGATAAAATAAAACATATTTGTGCTCTAGGCAACAGCATGTGAAAGAAAAATTGTAGATTAGATAAGAGTGATGAAAGTTGTTATCTTTATGTACTACATAATAATAATATCGATACATGCGTAATTACGTACGTGTCGAATAGAGATAATAGCTTTCATTAATTCCTGTCATGTGACAAGTATGACTACAAAAGTGTAAATTATTAACTGATAGATGGTTATCTATGCAAAGATATATCGTATCTGTACTAATATTATAAAGCGATATATTTTGACGTTATGACAGGCTGGTTCAGGACATAGTCTAAAGAGTATAGGTTTGTGCTGATTTTCTTAGCTCATAAGTGAAGATGCCTTACTAATGAGATAAAATTTTTCTCATCTCTATTCTCTATTATTTATAAACTAAGGTTATATACTAGCTCACCTTGACCTTGAATCAAGACCTTTCATGTGATACCACAAAGGGGTGTATTCATTTGAAAATCGCATATTTCACCCCCCCTATTTTCGTTTTGCCTTCATTGCTCAATTTTGTAGTCGAGTTTTCCATGATTGTTTATTAATTAAGATCATGCATAAATAATGCGCTTATTCATCACTTGCTCCATAACATATACACGACTTCAACTTCTGTACCTATTATAATAATAAGCCTATAATAATCATAATGCGAGCATCTTTTCCGTAAATCGACGTCAAGTGCCTATTTTGCGTGAGAAGGGATGGTCGCTATTCGAACCGCCCTTCTGTGACTATTTTGTGCTTTTGTGTCTAAACAGCCACAGAATGCACACGATTAATTAACTACTCTGTAACAAAAGGCAGCGTAATGAGGTCACATAGCCCAATGCAATTAAAGTGCGCCCTTAACTACAGGTAAAACAACGCATTGATTTGTTGACACAATGGACTGCGTATAGTGGCAAATGCGTGGATACATCGATCGAAGTGTTTTGATCGTTTTTCTTTAAAATTTAGCCGAAATACATTACATTTATATGTAATGTTTGATCGTAATTGTTCTTATAACAAAAACTTACAATATTATTTTTTATACCCATTTTTAAATACGGAAATTTACAAAACATAATGCAAAAATATGGTAAAATAAAATATGGCAACATTTTTTGTCGATTAAACATTAATTTTAATTGTTGCATCATACAAAATCTAGTATTATTTATCAATTAAATTGTGCATCCATTACATGATAATATAATTGAAAATTAGACTGATATGGATAAGAATCTATTATAACGACAAGGGACCATCGTATATGTTAATTATTATTGTTTAATAAACACTTTTAGATAAGTATTGAACAATTATTTACGTTATGATACCGTTATTGCAAAGTTATTACTTAGTCAAATATACAATAGACCTATCCTACGTATGCTTATTAAATGACTCAATTATCTATCAGATAAGAACATACACTTTTAAAGTATTAAAAACATTTTATATTAAAACTTACAATTTCTTCAATTCAAACATCTATACATATAATAAAATCGTAGACTAGCCGTGTCTGTACATTTAATATTTTCAAGGAAAAATTTATGTTTCATGTTTCATTTGTGATTCTAAACTCAAAACAATGATTTTTAAAATTTTTGTCTGTTTGTCTGTTTGTCGGGCGTTTGTACGCAGTCAACTTCGAAACGGCTTAACCAATTTAAATGCGGTTTTCGATTATTGATTACGGCAAGTCCCCCGGAGGTTTTAGTGTTTGTTTCATTCAAATCGGTTAAAAAATAAAAAAGATATGAGGGTCCAAATTTATCCATCAAAATGCGCGTAAGTACATTCAGTTGAACCTTTTTAGTTCTTATTTGCACAGTACTTTTTAATGATGAATAAAGCCTTCTTTTAATCTCCAAAGTAGATTATGATCATGGCGGCCAATCAAAACAAAGACTAACCAACATGCAGAAGTTATTATTTGCGTCCATAAGCAAGAATGCGTTAAATGCGTGCAAACACACAAGTCTCTTTCATTCTAGAAGTATACGACAGATACCGAAAATGTAAATATTTTGCAAAAAAAAAATATAAGAGAATTATTAGGATTATACAAGCATGAACAGTGACACTTTTGTTATATTTCATTTAGGATATACTTCGGACTTAAAAAATAACAGTTATTAAATCGTAAAGTTTGGACAGTTCTTTTTAAATAAAATAGAAGTTTATAAATCGTAAAAATTGTCCTACCACTTCTACTTCGAAAATCCACAAAGTACAGAATTTTGTAGTCCTCGCGGGCAAAGCCGCGGGCAGAAAGCTAGTAAAATATATATATATAAATTTTTTAACTAAATCCAGTTAAGCAATATGCAAAAAACTTAAATTTAACCTTTATGAATCGAAACTTTGAATATTCTCTTTCTATCGAATGTTAAAAGAAGTCGATACAATATTTCTGTCTAATACACGTAAAATATTATGGAAAATATTCTCGAAGATCAAAACTAGTAACTATTCACTATGCAAAATCAAAAACACTCCAAACGTACCAGCCGTCTGGATGTCATGATGAACTTTCGATAACGAAGTGCAGTATAAAGGGGATAGTATTGAATGAGGACGCACTTGTATTTAGGCTTTTTATACTCTGTTGCCTATACAATGGAATAGACTATAGACTTCAATACTGTTTTAGTTTGGCTTGAGAATCATTGAACTAGAATGTAAGGGTACCTAACGATAGGCTTGAAGAATCGTTGAATAATCAGGGTGAGAAACATTGCAGTGTTTGTTTTGTTTTTAACTAGGTCAGATTGTTACAAAATAATTCACGTTCTAGTGCTGTAGAGGGTTCGTGAAATTTTACCTCTTGTTAAGTTTAGTTAAGTATGTAGTACAAATTTTCTGAAATAGCGTTGTGTAATAGCGAGGTAAATAACTTTAGGTACTGTCTTTGTTTTCTTTTACTGTGTATTTTCGGTCCTTTAAGATTTTTAGCACTAACATTTTTAGGATTTCGTGTAGGTAAAAAGAGGACTTATTACTAATGTTACGCTGTATTCTGTAAACCGTGATAACTAGAATGCTGAAATTTTCACAAATTATATATTTCCGTTGCCGATAAAGGTACAAATTTTAAAATAAATATTATGATAAAAAGGGGGGTTTCTTACACGGAACCTTTCGTACGCGAGTCCGACTCGCATTGGCTGGTTTTTTACGTAACATTTACTTTTAGAATTTATTTCTTACGGACATTATGCAAAGTTACGTATGCTATTATTACTTTTCTGTTTTAATCCCGTTTAGGTTTTAAAAACAACAAATAACTAATTTTTAAACAAAACATACGAGATCTTAATCTCTTAGTATAGATAAATTCATCCACGAAGACGCGCTCCACTATTCGAATAGACGATTGAAACTGTCAACGGCTCTATAGGATCTATAGGTTCAAACTCATTACCTATGTGTGTACACGCACATTAAAAAAAAAGACTAATCAGGACAGAGTATTGCGCCAAGGGAAAAATATTTCCAAATTCAAAAATTCGTGGGGAGAGTTGTCGTGGATGGCACTATATATAATTTGTGGTTGGTCTACAGATGTGGCGGATCAAGGTCCTGGCTTGGCTTTCGTCGCCTACCCAGAAGCCTTGCTCCAGATGCCGGTGCCCCAACTCTGGTCTATTCTTTTCTTCTTCATGTTGTTTATTCTGGGATTGGGATGCCAGTTCGCCGGTATTGAAGCCATTAACACAGCCATCGTTGACCAATGGCCCTCCCTGAGGAAGAGGTATTGGATGGTAAGTTGAACTTTGAACTTTACAAAATTCAACGCCTGGGCCTTATTCGCTATGGCACAGCACTTAGCGTATTTTACCGTGCCTTTAACTTAAACACGGATTGCAATCATATTACGACAAAATATTTATTAAATTGTATTCCGAATGCCATATGATAGTTTGTCACATATACAAGCGAAAGTTCAAAAATTTAATACCGATTTGTCTTGTAAACATTCCAACTATCATACTTAGTTAATGTTTTTTTTAATATGACACTGAAATTTTTTATTCACTATAACTCTTTGAATTTACTTCAAAAAAGTTGATATTTACCTTTTTTTAAAAATAAAAACGACTAAAAAGAAATGACTCGCTGCTAGATCGACCTATATTAGTTTCATAGCTTAAAACACTTTTTAAGGAGTACGTGTTATATACCCCTTGATGTGTTAGAATTTTAACATTGGCAAACAAAATACTATTTCGCGTAATTGACACGGTTTTATCTTAGCACACCTTGTTTGAATGGTCATAGTGAATAAGACCCCAGGTTTTTTTACGTTTGAATACAAGCGTTGTCCAATCTAAAAAAATAATAAAGTTACTTGCATACAGTGTTAAGTTTTAATACAATGGTCATGATTCTATGTTTTTCCACCACTGCTGTATTTTGCATGAGATTTATTTTTATGGACTTTCATTTAGGGAATGTCAGCCGGCAGATTTATAGCTATGCTGTTTTTTATAAAAACAAGCTTACACAGGTGTGAAGTTTTGATTTATCCGATACTTTATCGAATAGATCAAAACCGGAAGGTATATTTTTATTTATTGATTAAATTAATGTTTAAAATTATCCTGCACCTGCTACTTTGTGATATATTTTAATCTATAATTAAAGGCTTGTTTAAATAAATGGTTCTCACCTATTTTATTTAGAAACTCATAGTGAAGTCCCGTGTTCCTATTGGCCCATGGAGCAGATGTTAAGTCTGTTTCACAATTTTATTCAGGGGTAAGGAAGTGATTCTGTGGGCATAGAATCCCAGACCGAGACATTTTGTTCACATCTCCATCGGAGATCGCACCCAGGACTTCACGGTTGTAGCGTCTAACGCGCTAACCATTGAACAAATGAAGCAGTCAAATTCATCTACACTTATATTATAACTAGCTTTCCGCCCGCGGCTTCGCACGCATGGGTTACTAATATCTGTATTTTTAGAGGCGCACAACAAAAGTTTAAAAAAATTACGGTCGCAAGGCCGTTTAATAATTTATTAAGTGTTTGTAACGTCTTAATCTATACGTTAAGAGTATAAAAATGCATGTCCGCAACTCAACCAAAATCTCACATTGTCACGTGATATGACATTTTTACGACTTTAGAAGCGTATATCTCAAAAAATATTTATTTTAGCAAAAAACGCATTTAGAAACCTCGATATCATTTTTAAAGACCTATCCAATGATACCTTATTTAATGACGTACTCGTATATTTATTTTTTTAACCCCCGTTTACATGTATGGGAAGCCACCCCTAAAAATATTTTTTTCCAAATAAAATGTAGCCTATAAGTTGCACCTAATCATGGTCTATCAACGTGTGAAATTTAATAAAAATCTGCCTAATAGTTATTGCGTGATTGACGAACATACAAACAGATAAACAGACAAACAGACAAACAGATAAACAGACAAACAGACAAACAGAAAAAAAAATTCTAAACATGGATTTGGTGTCTATAGAACATACATATTGCATGCCAATTACTCTTTTTAAAAAATATTCAATGTACAGAAATGGTTTGGTTACTGTTTTATTATATGTATAGAAGAGGAAAACTGTTTGTTAATAAATAGGCTTAAAAACTACTGGACCCTTTTTAAAATTCTTTCACGATTCGAAAGCTACATTATCCAAGAGTAACAAAGACTATAAAATAGGCCATATATATAAGGTGTTACATAGCTAGCGTTTTATTTGTGTACAGGACATTCAGAACATGTACCTAAATATAAATAAATCATGTTAAATTAACAAAGCTTCCCCAACCATTTTCATTATTTTTTACGTGTTTAGGAACATGTTCTGAATGTCCTGTAAACAAATGAAACGCTAGCTATGTAACACCTAATAACATTATGTTACGGGAGCGAAGCCGCGCGGATCAGCTAGTGGGGATATAAAATTGTTATGTATACCGTGATTGAAAAGGTTTTCATACTCGTCCCGTTCGTTATTTAGCTTTGGAAATCCGGTCGAAGTTCTAATTCCCTCCGCTGTGTTCCAGGTAACAGCGTTCACTTGTTCCACGTGTTTCATCCTCGGCCTGCCGATGTGTTTCAGCGGCGGTGTTTACTTGTTTACCATTCTTGATTGGAACACCGCCTCTTGGGCTATCCTGCTAATCGGTATTGCGGAGGTAGGCTAATGCTTTTCAGTGTATTTAGATCTAAGAGGGAATTACCTTCATGAATTTTAATGGTTATTCCTTAATATTAAATGAGATAACTCTGTCTGTCTCTTCTTCATGGTTGAACCACTGAACCGATTTAAATAAATAAATAAATATTCAGGGACAATTAATACTACGCCATCTAGCCCCAAACTAAGCAAAGCTTGTACTATGGAAATTAGCTGATAGACATATTTAAACATACTTTTTTTTTGTAAATACATAAATACTATTTAGATTAATGAATACCCAGACAGTAGAAAGTTACAGTGTTTATCACATAATAATTTTCTACACGTGGGGATCGAACCCACACCCTACGGCTCAATAGATCGTTGCCATATCCACTGCGCCATTCGGGCCGATCTGGATGAAATTTTCTTCAATATAGTCTTAAACTCCGGGAAGGATAAGGTATACGTGGCAGATATATGGGAACTGGAGATATACGTGGATGAAACCGAATACAGCAAGTTTTAAATAATACCTACTTTGTGAAAGTCCTTACAATTTGCACTTTCAATGTAACAGTTTCAAAAGAAATACGTTTCATTTTAACTGTCTCACTGATCGCTTTGAAAGTAGATGTTCAATCGTCGCCAGCTATATAAAAAAATTGGGTTATAAGCGATCTTGAATGCGCGTTTTTCACAGAGCACTGCTGTTTCCTGGAGCTATGGCATTAATAGAGCTATGAAGG
Organism: Phoebis sennae; assembly: GCA_001586405.1. Lineage (NCBI taxonomy): Eukaryota > Metazoa > Arthropoda > Insecta > Lepidoptera > Pieridae > Phoebis > Phoebis sennae. The sequence continues at coordinate 59,888 of LQNK01000225.1, forward strand.
ACTTGGGAACTATGTCTATGAAGTTCAATAAAGTTCTCGGGTTCTATTGGAAAGCTGTCTGGACGGTTACTATACCCGTCGCTAGCTTGGTAAGCCTTTTGTGTGACTTGTAAATAATATCTGAATGAGTTATAACTGTGTATTTCAAGATAAAAAAACACATGACTGATTTTGTTTCTAATTTTAAATTATTTTTTGATTAATGAAAAGTTGTGTTTTTTACTATTTTTATTACATTGATAATCATTATGCACCTTGATTTTATTTATCCCCAAAACAAATATTAGTTTAATTATAATAACAAATGTAAGTTTAATTAATTTTTTTTGGGGATAGGATGGTGAAGATAAATATCTTCGCCCACTTTTTCCTTGGGTTAAATTAGAATCATAGTTAATCTAGGAACAAAATTTTGAAATGTATCCAGTATTTTTGTGTGAAATAATTATTAAAAACAAAAATTTATACAAAAACATATTATTCTTTATAATATTTGCATATATTGGGATCATTTAAGTAATTTTGCTCATAGGGCGTGTTTCTTAACTGTACGTCACCATCGTACAGAGTCTCCGTACGAGAAAGCCTTTGTCACTCAGTGACGATGCATATTGTAATGCTTATAAAATTTTTGAAAAGTATCCAGTATTTTTGTGTAGAATTACTACTAATAACAGTATGTGCATAGATTGGGATTATTTAAGTAATATTGCTGATAGGGCGTGTTTCTTAAATGTACGTCACCATCGTACAGAGTCTCCGTACGAGAAAGCCTTTGTCACTCAATGACGATGCATATTCTAATGCTAACAAAAATTTTGAAATGTATCCAGTAATTTTGTATACTAATAATAATATTTGCATAGATTGGGATCATTTAATTAATTTTGCTCATAAGGCGTGTTCCTTAACTGTACGTCACCATCGTACATCGTACGAGAAAGCCTTTGTTACTCATTGACAATGCATATTCTAATGCTGACAAAAAATTTGAAATGTATCCAGTATTTTTATGTATTTCTAATAATAATAATAATTGTATAGATCATTGAAGTAATTTTCCTTCTAGGGTGTGTTCATTTTCGTGTTCCTCGACTGGACGTCCCCATCGTACGGGGACTATGAGTTCCCGTTGTTTGCGGACCTGCTCGGGTGGGCTGTGGGCCTGTCCACGGTCGTGTTCTTCCCCATTGGAGTCGGCTGGGCGTTTTATAAAGGATATGTAAGTAATAATCATCAATCGTTGGCTATTTGTTTAGTTTTTTTGATCACCTTTTGTTTATTGTCACAACGTTTTAACAGGCCTATGTACTGTTAGGGCGTTGCGTTGTGTTAAAAGTGTTAATTTATATACGAGCTATCCACCCGCGGATTCGCTACTGTATACTTTGTTAAAACAATTTTATTTATAAGAATAATTCACAATTTTGAGACTTTACAAACATAAGTCTCATTACTTATTCGTTCAAACATAAAAATCAATAAGAGACCTCTATTTGAAAGAAATAAATAAAGAAAAAGCATTTATTTGACGGAATTGAACAAATTAATTTTATTCATATAATTTCTTATTTTCTATACATCAACCGCCATTTTAAGATTTTTGGGCCCTTATTACGTGATCTTCACTTTTTATGTATTTTATAAACTTAATGGAAATAAACACTTGAACAAAAAATGGAATTACGAAGTATATGGGAGGTGTTTATCCAAAAAAGGTCTGAATAGCAAATAAACAATATTAAAAAGTAACATTTAGGTAATCATTGAAAATAGAAACAGCTAAATTTACGATAAAAGGCAAAATAACCAAAATTCTGGCTGTCTAAATAAATTCTATATTTTCGATCTTTTTTGCACCACATGTTGTGTGTTGGCACAGAAATAGATCCAATAACGGATAATAACGCTGCCAAAATTGCCTCTTAAATTAAAATTATTTTAGTTAATGTTTATTATACAGGGTGTTTAATTTGCAGTAAAAAATATGGGCTATAAAGGAAGCCCAGTGGAAGCTGAGGGGAATATATGGGCAAAAAAATATGAATATAGTTTTTAATTGTTATAAGGACATTAATAATTAATTGAATAACAGTTCATTATTCATTTCCATTAAGTCATTCATATGGATATCATAAAAATTTTAAATACATAAAATAAATAAAGTATTTAGTAGTAACTGTGTGACTCACTCATTCTTTCTAAATTTAACTATGCCGACGCCGCTTTAGGTTCACGTCTTTTAATGAGATCCAAAAGACTTATACAAAAAGTTCAAAATGCATGTGCTCGTTTTTGTTTTAAAATCCCACCACGTTCCCATGTTACTCCCTTCTTAAACAATGCAAATATACTAAAAATGGATTATCGTCGACAATTACATTTCGCAGCACTTTTGTTCGGATTAGTTAAATATAAAATTCCATCATACTTATACAATAAACTACATTGGGCT
>LQNK01000225.1:63287-106489 GCA_001586405.1 Phoebis sennae
AAGACGTTAAAAACACTCAATAAATAATTAAAAATCTTCAAAAATAACAAACTCTCCGCCCGCGGCTTCACTCGCGTGGTCTACAATTTTCTGTATTTTGAAAAGGCGCGCGCGCAGTGTGAGATTTTGGTCAAACCTATTTTCATAGAAAATTATAAAAAAACTATAGAAATTCGCTTATATCAGCGGCCTTGCGACCGTAATTTTTTAAAACTTTTGTTGTGCGCCTCTAAAAATACAAATATTAGTAACCCACGCGTGCGAAGCCGCGGGCGGAAAGCTAGTAATAAATATACCTTTGAGTGAACATAAAATTAGATCACGTTTGTATTGAAAGTAAACATAGCTATAATTGAAAGTGAAAAACGATGTTCAGGAAATAATAAGTAATTTCTTTGACAAATATATTTATTCAGACTCAATTCATCAATCTCAATATTGATATTGTCATTACAAATTGTTTTATTATATGATCAAAATATTGTTACGGAATACAGCAGCAGTTAGCAGTTTAGAAATATTAAGGACTAGCTGAGCTCCGCGGTTTCACCCGCGTATTTATCCCGTTGCCGTAGAATTTTTGGAATAAAAGCTATTCAATGTCATTCCTGAGATTTCAAAGAATCTGTGCAAAATCTCATCCAAATTGGTCATGTAGTTTCGCCTAACCAATACAAACAAACAAATCTTTCATCTATATAATAATATTAATTTTAGTATAGAAAATAAGAAATTAAGAAAAGTTTATTTATGAAGAATGTTACCGCTACTTATGAATAATAAATTGAATTTTGTACCAAAGCGAATAAATCCCCTGAATTTTTGTTGTTAGTGTAAGTAATATAAATTATATAACGTTCCCTTAGATAATTACTGTCCAATTATTTGTAATTAAATGTTTCGAGCGGCTTCGCTCCCGTAGCATTATGTTATATAGTCTATGTTCATTATAGTACGAGATCCGGCTGCATAAATCTGCAGGACTATTTGATGAAACTAAATTTGTATGAATGATAATTGTTAGTAGAATAGAGTACAGCAGGGTTGCCTATCAAAATTTGGCAGCAATAACCTTTAATTTTTGATAGTTAGTTTTTCTCTTTCTCTATAATTAGTCTTCCACTCTGGATGGCTGTAAGACAGGGAGACAGAACGCGCGCGCTACTTTGGGTCGTAAAGAAAAATATGAAGGAATATATTACAAATCTATGAAGCCGGATCTTAGACTATGATGATATAGGAATCCAATGTTAAAGAATTTTCAAATCGGTAAAGTAGTTTTGGAGCCTATTCATTTCATACAAAGTATCAAATCATTCCTCTATATCAGAGGTTCCCAAACTGTGCGTTGTAGGAAGTATAGAGGGGCGTCGCGAGGACATGATTGCTTCCCCTCCCCCCCATTGATTCGTCCCGATTATCTGCCCCCTTAATCCTATTTGAAACTAGAACTCACCCCTGACACTAGGGCGTCGAAACATATAACTAAGTGCATCGCGGATTGAAAAAGTTTTAAGGAACCCCTGCTCTATATAATATTAGTATAGATAACACAGACAAAACATAATGTAAACACTTTTTACAGAGAGGAAAGGAGTTGTTCACACCGACGGAGCAGTGGAAGCCCGCGGTCACAATCTCTGAGTTAGAAGACCGAAGCTCAGTGTACGACAACCCCGCGTTCTTGTCCTAAGCGTGACTACGCTTGTTACATCACAACTTTACGTCCGAAGACCTAACAGCTGTATGATCTTATTTGTAATAAATACGTGGAAAATGACGCTGAATAAATGAAATATTGCGTTATTATTGTTTTATTTTTCAACTAGCTGATAGTCTTCGACCTGTGTATGTTTTCTGTTCTCATGGATTTCAAACTGTATTTGTACAAAATTTCGACCAAATTACATATTTTCAAATTAAAAAGATTTTGCACCGACTTTGTACAATACGATTGAGATTTCAACAAAAATAAAAGTTATTTTCTACTTTTGTGTGAGGAAGTCAGTTCTATTTTTTGGCAAAAGTTATTATGTGTAGTTTCCATTGAATTTGGCGCTTCTACGTGGTTCAATTTACGAACGTTGTCAAAGGAACCTATTTATGCAATATTATTGATTTTAGGCTTACAAAAATTAAATCGTAGGTAGCGTAGATACGATATTTTGAAGCTTTGTACATTAATGATTGAGCTCGAACATATTTGGTAATAATTTTAGCCTACGTCGAATAGATATGCACCATTCAAATGAGTCGAATACTAGTTGATTAGTGGAGGTATCGGAGACCTTTATTCTCTTCCTATCTAATAATTATAATCCTGTCCTATCTTCACATACCCCGGTTCCCAATATAGTATAGAGGCTGGTTTGTAATGCCACCTGGTAGGAAAAAGCTCTTAGTAGTGAAAGCAAAACACTATTTCAATTTGTAACTGTTTATTTCACTCACTATTTCACTGTATTCACTATGTAATATTCCCCACAATCAAATAAATATATCACTTCCACTTTTCACAATAACGACACAATATTATGCACTCATTAATCGCACTAGTTCATAACGTTTACTAAACAGTTGTCAATTGACTTATCAAAGTGCTTGGTCAACTGCGTAACGAAGATTAACCAAATCACCGTGACGCTTCTTTTAAATACCCTTCTTGTTTAACGGAATAACAATTTTAAAAGTCAATTGAGCAACTGTTTTCTTAGTATTATATTTATAATTATTGATCCATCAACTTGACCATTTAAAATAATTAAATTAACAATATGGTACTAAATAATATTTATATCTATTATTTTAATCAATTTTGTAAATTATGCATAATCATTTTCGACAATCAACACATTATATACTTATATTAAATTTAAATGAAAGTAATCTTATTCCAAGTAAGCTAACAGTAGTGTCTTTTCAATAATCTTTTAATGAACTTTCTTTCTATGGAAAACAAGGTACAGTTTTCTTTTATTAGGATTTTCCATCTCAGAATCAGAATGTAATAAGGTAAAAGTCAAAACGGTTTAAACATTTTTTTCCATTAACTAGGAATCAAATGTAGCTGAAGCAGCTGTCAGAATTTAGCTTTGATTTTGTATGACACGTTATCTACTTGTCTTGTTGATCGAAGAGTGACTTAGCTGATGAAATTATTAGAAAAATGAGGAATTTTTTCACGAATCCTCTGAAAATGTTAGATAACAAACTTGATTAATTATACGACGAATAAAATTGTTCATATGAATATAGAAATTAACCCTTACGAAGTCTATAAAGTTCGTGGAAGTTTAATATTCAATTGAATACCCGCATTCTCAACTTGAAACTTTCTGATATGGAAATTCGAGTCTTATAGAACATTTGAAAGGAAGTTTTACTTTCAGATAAAAAATAATATTATGAGTCAGGTTCTGAAAGATTTTTTTTGGAAATTGTTGATTACTATTAATTTCTATATTCATTCATTCATCATTCACTTTGTTATCCTGTCCTTTTCTGTCTCTGTAGTTTGTTGACTGCCTCGTTAGTCTGGTGGTTGCATTTTTGACTGCAGATCGAGGGGTCTCGGGTGCGAATCACGAGTGGGGCACAAAAAAATGTAATTAAAAAGATTTTTCTAACAAAGAAATCAGTAACAGCCCTGAGTCTGGAAGTTGGCGGTGTTGGAACACCCCCGTGCCTCAGAGAGCACCGAACTTTCTCTGGTCGTGTCGGTCTGCCGTTCCATCGGGTTATGATAGTAAAGGAATAGAGAGTGCACATATGCTCGCGCACACACTTGCGCACTATAATATTTCCCACGTAGTTGGCTAGTTTCTATAGAGATTGGCCACCGTGGTAGAAATTTGGTCAGGAGGAACGTTTTTTTTGAAAGCTGGCTGGTCAACAATGAAGATGAGCGCATTATGTTCGAGGAGGGCATGCAGGCAGCCCTGGCTTTTCCATCTCTATGTTGGTTTTGCCTTGAATTCTCTGTTGTTATTTTACAAAGTAATTGTTACAAAGTAACGCAAGCGGGGCACAGACACGTAGGGCAAGTTACAAATTTTTGATCGATCATATCTCCTAAAGCAGAGGTTCCCAAACTGTGCGTCATAAATATTGGGGGGGCGTCGCGAGTACTTCATCGTTTCCCCTCCCCCATTAATGAGTCACGATTAGCAGTCCCCTTAATCCTGTTTGAAAGTTGCCTCCCGCTGACACTAGGGCGTCTAATCGTATAACAAATTCGTAAGTGCGTTGCGGATTGTAAAATATGGAAACCCTGTCCTAAAGAATTACAGCACCCTTGCAGTAGTTTTTGAGTTCTCCTCTTCCTTCTTCCTATCACCAAACCTTTCGTTATCCTATCCTTCAAACCGGCAAGGTATCTGCTACACTTCATGTTTTAGATGTTAATGAGCTGCAGTCGGTTACTTAACATCAGGTGAACTGCATTGTATAGCATTGCACCGCTTGCGATATAATGAAAAATCACCTGCTATAACATAAAAAATCTGTATTAAAAATACCGCACCGGTTTGATCCAGCTCAAAGCAAAACTTCCGTGAATCACTCATGATTGATTCTAAATTCTTTCACGAGACTTTAAGCTAGTAGAAAGTTGCTCAAACTCTTAACCGTGCTCAACTTCCGAATGTAAATTGCACTTGACTTGGGCCTTCCACCACTGTATTCAGAAGCAATTCTAAAGTTAAGGAACTGACGAGAAACTTGGTCACAGGTGCCTCGTCCCACACTTGTTCATATAAATCGCTGTAAAGTTTTATTCAAGTTAGTCATGCAGATAAGAATTTCAGTTTGTTATCTGCACAGTTTTAATTCATTATGTGAGTGTATAACGTTTTACGGATTATAGCATTGAAATTTTGGATGATCACTCATTCATGAACATTATTAGTAGAGGATAAACTTAATATGTAAAATTGTATTTACAAAAATAATCAACTGTGTTCTTTAAAAATTATTATTTTATTTAAATATTTGACCAGGTGCAATGAGGTTTTAAAGTCGAAATTTCCCGGCGGTGGTTTATTTGATTTGATACAATATTATTATTTTTAACTTAAATGTTAAGTTTTAATATTTATGTGGGGTTATTTTATGAAATTTGTGAATATCCATCAACAGAAAGTACGGTGAAACTTGAGAAAATACATTAATTTGTTTATTCTATTATTGGATTTATATTATTATATTAAAATAGCTATCCCCGAAGCTTCGATCCTGTACCATATCCTATATTACAAACATACGTACACAGACACAAAAGTTACAAACTTACAAACATTAACACGTCGCGTCCGTACGTCTATACTATCTCAAATTTGCTTCAAAAGAATCTTTGACATTTGAGGATTTCTACCCAGTAGTGAATTCAGATTTCAGAGGAGATGGAAAATCGAGCTAGCCATCGTTAAGTGAAAACCAAGACATATAACATTTACTTCCAGTATTTGAAAATGCGAGATGTTTTCTTCGGGTAAAAATCGATCGTCAAAATGGCATGCATCAGAATCATGAATGATCATAAGAAATTTGTATGTATGTATATCAATTGCGTTCGTCGTCAGCACAAATCGAATTTTTTAATGAGTTTAAAGGAATTTAAACTTCTTAACAACCTTCTACGACATTTCAAATTTGCCCTCCCCTAGCATGAGACTTACATTTGATTTGGTTTTGAAATCATTGTTCCTGCTCAATTATATAAAAATGGCCCTCGCCAAAGAAAATATTTGGAACCCCTGTCTGAACTTGATACAATTTACTCAGCGAATTAACTCGAATTATTAAAAAGCTTGTAAAGGTTTCACAGTTCCTCTGATAAATTGTTTTATGCGAATCACGACAAAGGATCACTTACCGGTTAAGCTATCGTTTTTCATAAATAAGAAAATAAATACAAAACTTACTTTAAAATTAGAAAGAAGAATAAATACTTTTATCGAACAATAAAGTAAAGTACCCAGGTTTTATTAAAACACTGCAATGACCATTAATAAAATAGATTATTTAAAGCTAATCCCGTACATCCATTTTTAATTCACATCCCGGCCACAGTGCAGGCACATCGCCGTCACCCACCGAGATTAATGATAGGACAGCTTGAATTAGCGGTTAAAAACTGCTTACTCTATACAGCTTATGACGTCGCTAATTTTATCACGAGATAGGACCATTTTTCTTGTCCTTGGGAAATACGAACATTAATATTTGCAAGGGAACTTGATAAAATATGTTTGTTAATTTGTTATATGTGCGTCCGATTTAAATAAAACGTAACTTCTGACCACAGTGTAGGCTCATCGCCGTTACCCACTGAAATTAATGATGAGACAGCTTGAATTCGGTTATAATTGCGTAGACTGTGTGCTTATGCCGTTTTCAAATCTATCTTATTATCTGATTTGGAATTTTTTTTTTGAATAATAAATATATCTGATTTGGAAAGTAACAATTTTGATTTTGACTTTTATCACGAGATGGAAGCATTTTTCTTGTACTGTCGTTCCTTAGGTATTGAAAACATTAATCTTTTTATATAGTTAATTATACGAAATAACAAAAATAAAAAGGGATTCGTTTCCTGTTTTCCTTTTTTTCAGTTCTGATTCAGTAAGCGCGTTCCTACACAAAAAATATACTTTTAGTATTACAGTCAATTAAATGTCAATTTAATTATAGTAACATTACATCGATGCCCCCTACTTAACTAATTAAAAAAAAATTATTTTCCGTATAGCGTTAAACGTATTAATAATTAAAAAAGCGTTAACAATTCTGACTAAAACTGGCGCCATCTATCTGTAGTTTATGATATTATAATTTGCCTTCACTTCAATGTTGTGGCGATGACTATTAAAAAATATCTTGAAAGTGCTATACTCGCCACTTTCTGTAAAGCGTCTTTGGACAATAAACATTTACATGCAAAACATTTTGTGCTATAAAAAAAAAATTCAACAATATTATAAATGCATAATTTCATGGAATAAAGTCTCGACTGGAAAAGCCCGTTAGGTTTTCAGTCCTGCGAGTCTTCGGTCGTGTCGTATTGGCATCTCATCGGACTATGAGAGTAATGGAAAAGCGAGTGCACTTTCTTTGAAAATTTTCTATCCACTCCCAAACAATTTTCACAAATATTTGGGTTTATGTAAATTCCATTGGATGCTGGCTATATTTAAATTTAATACTATTTAGTTTATGCGCCAAACGGAAACTTCCTATGTATTGCATTTTTTTTTGCTGTTGTTAAACTAATTTTAATAATATTAGTATTTGAAGATATATAGAGTGAAGTAAGATGTTCAATTTCAATTGGCTTGAGCAGTTTAACGGACATTTAAATAGAAGATTGCATCAGAATTTTTTTTAAACGCCAAAATTGGAATTAATTTGTTTTTGTTGTTTATGAAAAAAATACTTTGATGCTACGACAATACAAGGATTTACGTAAATGTTATAAAATAATTAATCGAAAATATATTCGTTTTATTAGAAACGAGATTAAAAATAACACTAGTTTAGACTTCACATTTCTAGGTATCCTCTTGAGACCTAACGAATGTCTAACGACAGCTTGAGACGGGCGCCTTCTCAAATGAAAGCTTATATCTACATTTTATATGATATTCTGTAGAAATTACATAAAATCTGATAATGAACAGATTTTTAATGAAATAGTAATTTAACGGAAGAATTTTTTGAATATATTTTTAATGTAAGAAAATTTTTTTTCTCTCTGGATATTATTTTAATTATTGTTTGATATTTTTATATCCCCTATTTATTTACACTCGCGTTTGATTTAATATCATCTTAGAAAGGGGAAGCTCGCGAGAGAATAAAAGGCAGATAGAGTGCACCGAAGATTCGAGTGACGCCAAAAGCAAATATAAAACCTGTAACATGTCACGACGGCTGTGTATTTTTTCGTCAAAAAAACCGTTGTGTTATTATCATATTGTAAAAGTACTAAGTTTAGTTAGCGTCACTCGAGTCTTCGGAGCACTCCATCTGTCTATTATTCTCTAATCTATGGCTCGCGTATACATATTATATTTCGTATAATATATAAGGTACATGTTTTATTTCAAATAACGATATTAAAAATGCAATTTTTTAGGTCAAAATTAGCACTTAGATTTTACATTACTAGGTATCCTCTTGAGACCTAACGAATGCCTAACGACAGCTTGAGACGGGCACCTTCACAATTGAATACTTATATCTTTTTGAAGAACATCTCAACAAATATTCTTAGTAAAAATTATATAAAATTAAACAATATTTTTAATTGTATATAATTTTTACTTAGAATATTTCAATAAACAATGTACAAACATTATTATTTCAATTTGAAAAAAAAATTGTTCTAGCTGAATAAGTTTCATTTACGTTCAATTCTCACGTTTATCGTTACATTTTTAATTTGCACAAAATGCTGAATATTGGAACTTTCCACAATTATGTAGGGTTGACGACTTTGAAACTTTTATCAATATTAATTCATTATTAATTGAATTGTTACAAAAGTTTATACTACATGTATGAAAATAATTGTATGCAGAGGTGAACTGTTTGACAAATATATTTCATAGTATATATTGTGTTTGTTTTAACGCGAGTACTTTCCATATTAAATAAAATACTTTTTAAAGGATTTTAAGTATATTTCAAATATGAAAGTGAATGTAACCCTATAAAGCAAGACAATCAATAATAACGTTCTATTCTTTAATACTCAGTTCCTATATTAGGAAAACTAGTCGTTTTACTTACGGACAGTACAATATCGATAGTAAAACTTGTAAGTCTAAATCTAAATTAATAAAAAAAAATATAATATTATGTACATGTATATGACGTTCTAAAAGTGCCTCGAAAGAAGCCAATTTGGAAAATAAACGTTTTGACTTTGACTTTGACTTTGAATATATGTGGCGTTAACATAACAATCATTCGTATCTGCTATACTATGACGTTCGTATCGTTTATAGGAACCGCGCTTAATGCGCGATGAATTTGAAAAAAAATCCGGAATTGACCGACACATTCGTGATTCATACTGTAAAGCCAGATAAGATTAAAGGTTCGAGGTTTTAAGGTACTGCGCGGGTGAAACCGTGGAGTCGAGTTAGTATAAAGGTGGATATTTACCGCCTTGTAGGTGTTGATTAATTAAAATTAAAAGCAAGGTTTACCAACGGGCATTGGTCCTGTATTTATTACAGTATTTCAAAGAACATATGCTCTTCGGTGGTCAATGTAATTCAAAGGACATATGATAGCGTTATACATGAGAACGGGAGATATACGCGAGTGAAACCGCGGGGAACAGCTAGTATATAAATAAAGACTTCACTTTACTCTATACAGTATTGTATATTTACTTTATTCTAGTCATTAACATCATATAGCAGTAAAGACAGAGGTGAACAACATTTGTCTGACTTATTTTCTCATCCGAGTCAGCGAAGCATCTTTAGTGGAGTGTACTTAAGTTTTTACATTTTCATTTTTCATTCACAAAACGCTTTCAAACGTTAGAAGAAAAAGCAAAATGGTTGAAATAAATTCAGACGATTGTTATGTGTAGAACTAGATTTCTTATTACCTCTAAGCGTCAATATAGGGATGGTGAAAAAAAGATTGTAAAGCGGGCCACGATTTTGTATCCCTTTAAACTTCATGTCTTTCATTCTTCTAATTAAAAAACAGTAATTGTTTATACCTCAACATGCCTCACTTTTTTCATTAAAAAATATTAATAATTAATAGTATCTGATAAAGTTTTATTTTTATTTTGAAACGTTCGCAGCCCTAGTCGTAGATATTGGAAGGCAAGCCGATAAAAGAGCGATGAGTTAATGGTTATTTTATGTCGCTCGCGATCAACATTTTGAGTTCAAATGTATTTGTTTCTCGTTTCTGCTGTCATTATCCATTTCAGTGTTTTAACGTGTTTATAATGACGTGGCAATGTCATTGTTTCGCACTATTTTTTTTGGAGGCTATTGAAATTTTTATTATGCGTTAAATTATAACATAGTTTTTTTATCGGGTTCAGTTGTTTTATCGTTAATTCCAAAATTGTAACCTGCCCTTACCTTTTTTTTTCAGTAGTTTTGCTAGTTTATAGTTGAACGTATTTACAAATAAACTAATACTTATTAATAAAGATATAAATTACTAACTGTGCCTCGCGGCTTCATCCAAGTACTACTTTCTCGATTTTCAAACAATCTCTGTACAAAATTTTATTCTAATCGGTTCAATGGTTTAGGCGTGAAGTAGAGACCGACAAAGAGGCACATAGACAAAGTTACTGTTACATATTTTTTATGTTAGAGCAATGTTTTAAAGATTGATATTTCTTAATATAGGTAAGAATAGTAAGGATTTTATAATAAAAATGGTACAGTAAAAGTCAGGCTTCATTTACCTACCATTAAATAAACCGAAGCGTAAAATTTAGAACGTAACAATTTGTCCATTGTTGGCTGTGTAAATGAGATTTATCGCGCACCTGTCCAAGAATTCTTTTATCTGCACACTGCAATATGTAAGGAGAAATGGCTTGGCTTTAATCTTGTACGAACATGGGTTTATCCGGGGAAATGTAAGCTTGAAATTGTCAAATGTATTGCTACTTCTAATACAGCTAAAATTAGTTTTATTAGGAATGCGACTTCTTATTACGTAAAGCAATTCTATTACACTTGGAAATGGTTTTAATATGTTTATTTTTTTTTGGCCTTATCTTTTTACGTTTTGGAAGCTTAGTATAATGAACTTAATTTGATCAATAAGAAATAATATTACCCGGTAAGTAAATTGCGAAGTAAGACATTTCTCGACGCGTTGCAAATGACAATAACACCCGTATTAATAAAAAATCTCAAACATAAAGTTCTCTTAGATTGTAAATAAATGTTTTTCAAATCTTTAAATGTACATTTGAAAATATTTCATATTATCATCATTTAGCTTTATGTATTCATAAATATTACGTAAGACAGTCTTAGGTAAGAGAGAGTGAGCTATATCATAACAATATCAAAAATGTACAAATTTATGCGAGCGATGCGAGCTTAGCCGAATCATGCAATGCTCGGCTCCCACTCTTTTAAAAAAAATGTCGTGTTTTTTTATGTATGCAAAAGATATTTAGGACAGCACTATATTTATAATTTTGAAACAAAAATTCAAAAGAAAATGTGCACAATCTGCATACATTTTGGAAAAGAAAAATAATATTATAGGAGAATTTTGGCATCATCTAGAATGCACATTTTTCTGAAAATTTTGTAATGTCCAGTTGCTGATTTGCGGAGCGGGTCGCTAGTATACGTATATAAGTTTCTTTTTATTTGTTTTTAGTAGTGAAAATGGCAGTAAACTTTTTTTATTTAGTGGATATATCGATACACATAGGCAGATTTTTTGCAATGCTATAGTCAAATTCTAGAATTGACTAAAAATCCTTTATGCGATACGCTCACTCGGAAAAGCTACAATATCCCTTCATTGTTAAGGAATTAACCTACAGTGAAATGCCAGATGTAAAAGGTTAAACCATTTTTCATTACAAATTCTGCAAATGAATGACGGCGGAAAATGGCTAAAAATAAAATGCCTTTTTACAAGCTATATGTTGAACATATCCCCGGTTTTGACATTAAACCGGTTGTGGAAGTTTGGAGTTTAAAATCTTAATAAGATATTAGATTTTTTTTATATTATTTCAACTTCAAATAAATAATAACTTTTATATTAAAAAAAGTAAGTGATTATTATTGATTAATTTCTTAATGAAATCTTTAAGGAAACAATTTTTGTCAATGTAAAGGAAACAAATAGAGAGTGCACCTGTGTTCGCGCGTACACTTGTGCACTATACTCGTAATATCTGGCTAGTCTCCGTTGGGATCGGCCAACATGGCCGTAATCGGTCAAGGGAGCTACACATTATGCAAAGGTAGTTAATTCAAAAAATGTATCTGTGTTTGCATGTGCTTACTAAATCGCTTCCTTTAAGATTCCGTCGGATTTTTAACTTAAGGTTGTGGTGGTGGTCTTAAATTTTTTGATTCTTAAATTTTTAGGCAGCGTGTCAATTTCGCAGATTTTACTTTTTTTACCATGCGGTCACTTAATTACTTTTTGCGATTGTGAAACTTAACCTTTTAAAATTGTTAACGTGATTTTTGATTATTTTGATAATGCGTTTACTATGTAAGCACGCTTGTTTTTACACCGTTCGTGTCCCATAGTACTCCTAATTAGGATATCTTTTTGCAAAATAGTATTACAAGTCGAAGCTGAGTACTAAACGCTGGGCCACAGCTTCGACGGTGCGACTGGAGGCGCGGCGGGCAGTGCGATGAGCTGTGGCCGCCACTGTAAGTACTCCCGTACTTACGTATACAATGTATGCAAATGGCTCGTTACGTCACCAGTAGTCAGGGTAAAACACGTCCGCTCACGCCCGAGGCTGCGCGTGACTGTCCACCCCACTACTAGAGGTGGTCGTTATATTATATAGCAAATAAAAAACGCAGTTATAAAAATTGAGCATTTCAACGATTTGTTTTTTATTTTAAGCACTTTCTTATCTGCGTTTTAACTTTGGTAAATATTTTTGTACTATCTTAATATTAACGCCATCTGTTGGCAATCTTTTACTTTTTTGTATTTCTGATTGATCACCTGTGTGCGCGTATTGCGATTTTCGTCATGCGTGTGTTGTTGACATTGAATTTCATTTCTATGGCATACGTATTAAAGGTTAAATTTAAAGAACGGGAAAAAGAGCATATTAAATGAACCGTTTGGATGAGTGATGACTTTGTTTTCATCTCTAAAGACTACGTAATAAAGGCTAAATTTCAAGTTCCTGAAATAAAGCATATCACAATTGTTATTCTGCGTAAAAATTAAGCATTACAGGGTTCTGCACAATAAAGCAGCATAAATACAGTTTAGTTTTTATGTATTTTAAATTTGAATGTAAATACTAAATATGAAGTTTACTAGTTTTGTTGTTTACTGTTGTTACACTGTTACGCTTTGCTGAGAAGGATTATCATACTAACATAACATATTTAAAAAAAATATTATTATAAATGAGTTACTTTAAAAAAAATGCACAAACTTATATAATATTTATTTTTGAAAGATACGTCAATGATATATCTTATTTTAAATAATTTAATATTTAAAATTTTACATTTTTCAACTTCAAACTATAATCCAAATAAATGATTAAATTTTCACTTATGCGTAACAACTAACAAGCGCTTCGTTTTGAAATGCTAAAAAACGTGCGCCGCGGCTTGCGCGATATCATTCCTGCGCAATCTCATAGCTGTAAACAATTGAGCAGTGAGCACCTAATATATTATAGCATAAAAAAAAGTCTGCGCTTTGAATTAAGCATAACGTTTTATAGCGTTTTCCATTTTAAGCCGTTCTGAACACTACTACCCACTACCCGCGAACTCGAGACATTAACGGTTTTAGAACTTATAAAATACACATACACTACAGCCACGATACTCACCAGTACATTTGTGAAATATGCACATCGCACCGCGCTGCAATTCGCGTCACCGGTAGCTGTGGCCTAGTTCATAAATTCTCTTACATTTGTTTACACTGCCCATCGCTTGCCGCGCCGCCATTCGTATCGCTGTTAGCTGTGGCTGAGCGGTAACTGTTTTTAACCGACTTTCAAAAAAAGGAGGAGGTTATCAATTCGACCGTATTTTTTTAAGTATGTTACCGCATATCTCCGGCGTTTGTGGACCGATTTAAAAAATTCTTTTTGAATTCGAAAGAGTAGAGTTCCAGTGTGGTCTTGTACAAATTTGGTTTAAGTCTGATCATCCATGTGGAAGATATTCCAGGGAACTCGTCGAAAATCAACGGAATAAGCTCTGCGGTTAAGGATTTAATGATGTATATATTAACTGAATTGTGACTAGATGATGTGATTAGCCTTCACAGGACAATAAAAAGGGAAAAATAAAAATTTTTGCCCAAAAATAGAACCTAAGTTAATCTGAAAATTGTAAAACTTTTCACTACTGAATTGCATTTTGCGAGGCGAACGCTCGTCTCAAGTTTGTGCTCGAGGTATTCCCCAAATTCCACAGGTCCCATAACTTGAGTATCAAGAAAAAATGCACCTGTGTTTGCGCACCTACTTGCGCACTGTAATAACCTCTTCTAGTAAGCCAGTCTTTATTGAGATTGGGAGTCGTAACCAATCTCAATAAACGCTGGTTATGACTACCACTGAATAAGGAAGGATTCAGTCATGTCGACTAACTCATTAATCCAAATGGATTATTCATAAGCATCTTTAAACAATCTTTTTAGGGTTGGGTAACATTTTATGGATTGAAATTTTCATGCAGCAGAAAAGCAGCTTGGTCTGAACGAACGTTGTCTAAATAGCATCACTTTGCACAGTAGCATTTTACAACGAGCGTGGTCACGGGAGACAGTAATCTTTTCCAGCAAAAGTTTTTATTTAACTAAAGAGAAACGCTTGGCTAGCACACAACTAAAATTAAATTTTGAGCTCTTATATCCAATTTAAATGTGTTTAGGAGTGCCGGTTATGCCCACACAAATTACATTTTAATATTAAATGTAAACACTTTGCACGAAATATGTTAGTTAATTAGCTTGCTCATTTTAAGGAATAATGTATTAATTAAGTACTTGAATGACAATAAAATAAATTATATCCAAAAAGTGAAGTCCCGTATTGGAGTATGGGGCGTATCTTAAATACGTTTCATGGATTAATGTTTGTTTAGCGAAAACGAAACAAACAAATCAAATACTAAACAAACATGTTTTTACTGCATCGTTGGTCTAGAGGTTGCATCTTTGACTACAGATCGAGGGGTCTCGGGTTCGAATCTCGGGTGAGGCCGAAAAAATATTATTGGGATATTTCTGATAAAGAAATCTCAGTATAGCCCTGAGTCTGGAAGTTAGCGGTGTTGGAACACCCCCGTGCCTCGGAGAGCACGTGTCGCCGTCGGTCTTGCGCCTGATCTCTCGCGGTCGTGTCGGTCTGCCGTCCCATAGGGTGTCCTATAATATCTCCTGGGCAGCTTGCTCGTCCCTGTTGAAATTGGCCACAATGGCCGAAATTGGGCGGGGGCTATATATAATATTTGTTTAGAGGCAAAGAGGTCATCAGCCTTTTATACCCCACAAGATCGAAACCTTATCATGCTATCCAAAGAACCAACACGGCGAATTGTACTTAAAATTTGTAAATTGTAATTAAAATATATATCTAAAATATATATGAGTCAATTATGAGTAACATAATGTTAGTTCAAAAACAGCACTCCTATCTACTGAGATTACTGAAACGAGCTCGAATCGTTCGTTCATATCCTCTGAGAATAGAATGCGATTAAACTTGTCACTAGTCCAAAAGGAACTAGTAAATACCGGTATTTATAGCTAGCTATTGCAATATCATGGAGTTTATTGTTGAATGGGATAGGCAAAGATATAAGCCGACCGTAATGTCGATGCAGTATGTCTTCTGTCATCTGCCTTGTTGACTTCCACTAACATCGCTATATTTAATGTTTTATAATCTCACAAAGACAGTTTTGTTACCACACTAATTTACACACACAATGTATGAAAATTAATAAATAATTTTAATGCCTTCCCGACCGATATCGGTCATGGAGGCTAATCTCAACAGAGGTCAACCAGGAACGCAGATATTATAGTGCACATATATGTACGTACACAGGTGCACTTCTTTCACTCTCATAATCCGATGGGACGGCAGACCGACACGGCCGGCGAGAGATCAGGCGTAGGACCGATGGCTTTATGTGCTCTCCAAGGCATGGGGATATTCCAACACCGCCAACTTCCATACTCAGGGCTGTTACTGAGATTTCTTTGTCAGAAAAATCCCAATAACGTTTTTTTTGGCCCCAACCGGGAAAATGTATGTATAGAGTGGTACCAAAGGAACATTAACGATTCTTTTTCTTAATTCTTTATAATAAATTAATATGCATTCAACTAGAAAAAATTCTTGTTATAGGTCTCTTCTGTTACAAGTCTCTATATTTTAAGTCAATAATCTTAATATATAAAAGGCAAGAGTTGTTTTCGTAGAATCAACGCACAGGCCAAACCCTTGGGGTTAGAAACTTGAAATTTGGTACACGTATTCCTGAATAGTTGTAGAATTCCACTAAGGAAGGATTTTTCAAAATTCAACTCCTAAGGGTACGAAATATATTTTTAAAAAAAGGATATGAAAAAAAGTCTTTGGACCTCAACCTCGCATTAACTACTGAATGGATTAAGATAAAACTTTACAGGTTTGATGATTATACTATTACTCAACTTTTGAGATATGATTCATCCCGTAAAAAGCTGTAGTTCCCGTGGGAGAAAGGTTTAAAGTTTTATATTCCTTCTTAATTTATTCTAAAATATGTTATAAAATTTGGAAATTATTATTATTTTTAGATAGAACGTAGGCAGATCTACGATTTATTTTTTATTTCGTCAAAATCGGTTCACCGAAAGCGAAGATATGCGACGATATACATAAAAGTCAAAAGTAATGATTGAAAATAAATTGTACAGACGAGGTCCTCGGGCCTAGGAACTTGAAATTTCGCACACATGTTCCTTTCATAAGTACACGTCCACTAGAGAAAGTTTTTTTTTTTTAAATCAATCCCGAAGGGGATGAAATATTTTTATGAAAAATAATTTCTTGGAAAACCTTTAATCACTGAATGGATTAATATAAAACTTGACAGAATTGCCGCTTATTTTATAATGGGTTAACTTTATTCCTATGATTTATTCCGAAACATGAAGTGGTTCCTGTAGGATGTTCAACTTTTTATACTGTTTTTGATTTTACTTTAAAAAACATTATTAAAAATAAGAAATCAATTTTCTTATTAGATGAGAAATAGGCAGATCTATAATTTAGTTTTTATTTCATCAAAATCGGTTCAGTAAAAGTAAAGATATGCGACAAAAACGATTGCTTAACAAATTGTTTACGGCGATTACAATTGAAGAATTCTTTCATCGTGTGTACTTTAATTTAATATGTGCGTTTTTGTACAATGTAAGAATCCATTAATAAGTACAGTATTTCGTGGAATAAATTTAAATATTGTAAGCAATTATAAGTAAAATTATGTAGGTATTTGTTTTTTAAAAATTGCATAAAATTATATTGTTTCCTTAAAATCAATCAGAAAATAATGTTTATTAGGTTTCAAAAATACTAAAATATTTAAACTGAGTTAAAAATATTGTCAAGTTTCAGATTGTTTAAAAATAAAAAGTATTTAACTTGATTTTATATGAAGTGGGGTTGTAAGAGGGTGAATCAATATGGCGGATTCCTTATAAAAGACGTGTCGGTAGTTCGGAATGGCAAATCGCCACAAGTCGTCAGCGGAGCAAGATGCTGTTCGATAAAGAGACAGCGGAAGTGAAGTTATAGTATATTGTTGGCGAATTTCTACTGGGCAATGAGGCAATAACAAGTGGAATTTATTCTATATTGCTATATGCTATATTATATCCAGTCTAAAGGAGATATGGTACGTAAATGTGTATATTTTATTCCTTTTTTTGTTTTAAATTTTACTTTTTTAAATATATTATCAACATTACTCCTTTCCTTGATGTACCAATATTTAAACGATTGAGGATTAAAATATATTTATAGTGATAGCATAAAAATTTTGTCATTTTAGCAAATGTGGCTAAATTAAATTATACAGAACTGTTTTATTTTTGCACGAAAAAAAAATATTTAAATTTCAAATAATACTGGTATTTTTTTTAGTGAATTACCCTCTTTTATTTGACACATTAACATTCGAAGTGGGTAAATATAAAAAAGGTATTTTAAATATGTTGACGTCCATTTTATGCACGGATTTTATATTGTTTGTTTCCAGGTCTGAGCATCATGTAAACCGGAATGCTACCTCTTCATCCGAGGCGCTCGGAGGATAGCCAAACGCGCTGCAGCTAAGATAGCTTTAGCTATAGTAGGCAATGAAAAAACAATTGTGTGACCGCTGGCGTGATCGATATTTCATCCGGGAACAGGCATTTTGGACAATCTGGAAAGTGGGCTAAACAGGCAGAAGAGGCTTCGTTCAGGGAAACAAAACCATGTATAAAATTACACAGTACGTTTACAGAGTTGATCGTGGTAGCGACTTGATTTAATAATTTCATTGGTTATTTTTATTTGCCCCAAATATAACCTTTTTTTAAGTTCTTTTTGTATATTGTTTAAATTAAGTGTCATTTTTGGCTATATTTTTGGCAATAAAGTTATTGTCTTTCCTTCTTTCTTTTGAATTTAAATGTAGTATGTTTAGTGGTGTATTTTCTTCTGTTCCTTACAAATTTTAAATGTACAAAGATATTACGGTGGCAAGATTCTGTTCGATTACTGTATTAGTGTTAATTGTTAATAGTAATTAAGACGATAAAAAGTTAAATATATGTATTAATATCGCACAACCTCAGTTTTCTTTAAAACGTTCCATAATTTATATGAAATAAAGATAATTTATGCATTTACGCACATGCCAAACTCTCGGGACGTAAGTGTCCACCAAGGCTTTTTTATCTGTTTTTTTTTCTGACTTAACACCAACCACTTTCTAACCACTGAATTTGTTTAAATGAAGTACACAATTAGTCATAATATTTTATTATTAATAAAAGTGGTTGCTATGGGATAATGTGTAAAAAAATTATATTTGGGAATGTTTTTTTTTTTTCTAAGCTATAAACAATTGGAAAATTAATTGGAACATTGTAGCTTCTTGGTTGTATGGTGCAAGCCGATTTTGATACGAAATCTCGTCAAAATCAGTTCATTAGTTGTGGCTTGATTGATACATAGACATCCAAACATCTAAACAATCTTTAATATTTATGATATTAGTAAGAAGGGTAGAATTAATATCAAGTTAAGTGACTGTAGTCCACCTGATTATGAAAGGTTAAAGAAGTTCCAATGTAAAAATACGCGGGCGAAGCCGCGGGTTACAGCTAGTTTTATATAAAGAAAATTGTTTTACTCTTAATAGTTGGATTAAATTAGTAATTATCTATTTAATTTTAAGTTTGTGTTGGTGTAATTTTGTTGTGTGGATTTTGTCTTTTGAATTCTGACCAAAAAACAATTTCAAATGCGTCTCAGATTTGAAATATTCAGGTTAAGCCTGACGTGGAGACAAAGCGCTAAGGAATATGAACGCTTTATTGAAAAATGTTGTCCCATTTTCGACATGCATCATGTACTTTGTAACTAAAATTTCAATTTTGCTACTATCTTGTTACATTCAAATTTTATTGCCGTCGTTTCAAAATGTATTTGCGGGGAATTGAATTCTTTTGCTTTCTTTACAGGTTACAAACAAACTAATATATTTATATTACCGTAAAAGATTTTATGATTTTAATATGATATTTTTTGATTCTACGTTTATCAACGATCCTCCAATATATTCAGAGAAGTTAGTTAACATTCCAAAGTAAAATTAAAGCTTTGTTGACATACCCTTTGTTAATAAAAGCCATTTTTCGAAGTCCCTATCGACTCCGTTTCCAATTTTTTACTACAGTCGTTCTTTACATCGAGTATCAGCCGTTGATTTTACAAAACATAAATTTGGCATTGAGGGAGCAAAAAATAGGCTTTCTGTCTCCATATCACGACAGGAAAATCAAACGTAAAAGCCGCTAACACGTTCTTGCCGAGTTTTTACTGCTACGGAAATTCAAAGAACCTTGTTTTAGTTGGTTGTTAGTTGACACAAAGGCCGTTTTAGCTGAAGTAATTCTATTATGTGGTTTATGGATTGTATGAAAAAAATGCAAATGTACTTCTCCTGTTGGTTTACAATTTTTTTAAGAAAAGAGAGGGAGACAATTTTATACGGTTAATTTTTCAGATCTTTTTCTTTAAATAGATTTTTAAAGAACCAGTTCAGCACAGTTCTGTAGTTTTGTCAACAGGAAAAACCATCCGTAATAAGTGAAAAATATTTGTATAGGACGGTTGAATCTATTATCATCCATCATCTATTTATAGACATAAAATAAAACAGTAATCATTTCTTTACATTTAATATTTTTAACAAGAGTATTTGCTATGCAATATGTATGTTTTATAGGCCCTAAAACCATGATTAGATATTTTTTCTGTTTGCCTGTCTATCTGTTAAAATGTGTATCAATCACATAAAACCACAGGCTACAATATGAGTTTTTGGTTAAGTTGCGGATATCCCTTTTTATACTTTTAACGGATAGAATAAGATTAAAAAGCTCTGAATAACATTATTTTTTTAATTTATGAATTTTTAAGAAAGGTAAATGATGTCTTAAAATTGTTATTTCAATTAAATTACTGTAATATAATATTATAATAATATGTACAAATCTGAATTAAATTACGGTGAAGCACCATTGTGCTTATAAATCTCATTAGATTTATTAAGTATTTTTAAAGCACCATTACTTATAATCTCATAGAGATACTGTTTATTTCAATTATCTTTTTTATAGACTTTGATTTTATTTCAGTTTTATGTATGTTATAGTATGTAAGTTATGAGTATGTTGACATTGTCTGTGATATAACAACAGTTTTAAAAAATGTCGATCGCATTACCATTGAGATATTTCGTTTCTACAGATTTTAATTATTTTCTATGGAAATAGGATTGACCGAAATATCATACTGTGCGTCTCTATAAAATATATAATTGTGTAGTCCACGTAAGCGAAGCCGCGATGGGAAATCGAGTAATAAATACAGACGTATCTGAACACATTTTAAAAACTCGGTTAGAAAACTGTCTTGATAGGAAAAATAATATGGTTGACGACGTCGTGGTGTAAAGTCACACGTTGTCTAGAATATAAGTACCCGCTTAAGAAGTTTAACGCCAAACTTAGTCAATTCATACAAGATTTTATATCCTATTTGCGGAGTTTTGTACATTTGTGAGTAAAAAACTTCGCAACGCCTATTTGTTGGCACGTTTTTCTGTTCTGAATTATTAAGTTCTTCCATGTTTATATATATCGTAAGCGGTCTTTTTTTATTTAAACCATCACGTATTTTATATTTTTGACTTGTATATTTAGCGAAGTAGCCTGATACTACATATTGGGTGACATGTAAGTTTATGTCGCGTATTGTTAAGTTGCGTCGTGTTTGTTTAAAGAAAACATAACATATTTTAAATATCAGTTTATTAATGTTAATTTATAAACTATACGACACTCAATACATACACAATTGATTCACAATAATTTCAGTAGGGATTCTTCCCCTGCACCCCGCGTATTACTGCTACTTCTCTCAAGCTAAGCCGGCAGTTCCAATCCTACCGTAGCTTAGGTGGTATTGCGACTATTAAGAGAGAAGCTTGTAAACTAAAAATACAATGCATTATATACATAAAATATTGCTGACACGGATATAATAGCCGGTGGAGTTTATAGCCCATGTCAGTAATATTGGATAGTTACACCTTACGCACATTCCTGCCAAGATCATGGTTATTACATATTGTTTAATTAAGTTAAGGTCCAAGAGGGGGAGACCTCCTCCTTCCTATAGTACAGTTTCCTACTCTTATCTCTTTGATGACCCGATTGGCGTAGTGGTTCAGCAGTTGTCAATCGCGCCGTAGGGTGTGGGTTCGATCCCCACGAGTAGAAAAGTATGATGTGATGAACATTGTAATTTTCTACTGTTTTGGTGTTAATTTATGTATGTAAGTATGTAATTATTTACAAAAAAAAAGTATGTTTAAGTATGTCTATCAGTTATCTAGTATCCATAGTACAAGCTTTGCTTAGTTTAGGACTAGATGGCATTGTGTTCAATGTCCAGGAATATTTTTTTATTTTATTTATTTATCTTATACTACTGAATTTAGTTCTAAGGTTTCGATTTGTATTTGGGAGAAATAAATAAATTTTTTTCAAATGTTAATTTTTTTTTAATATTTTTAATTTACGTATAGAATAGGTCTATACCTATCCTATTCCTATTAAACTTGTATCGAGATACCTTTTTGCGCTTTCCACGTGTAAACCGTTATTTATCAATACATCACGATAAATATTTATATAAGATTCATATTTACCATTTATCTCACAATACATTTATCCTTGAAAAGGATACATTCGAATCGACTCAATCTAACGAACAACATTTCCCCAGGCTAAACGTATAAAAAGCCAACGTTTTTGTATATCTATAAAATATTTTTTATACCTCGGGTATAAATTATCTGTGTTTCAATTTTATCATAGTTCCAGAATTTGTTTAAATAATTATATTAATAACGTTTTATAATGAAACATAATATTATCTTTATTTGAATAAATTGATGTACTAACGCTCCAAACGTGTCTGTCAAATGATTAGGGGTTACTGAAAATCAGCGCTGCAAAGCTCCAGGACATTGCAGCACGTGCTGAGTAATGTCCTTGTTTGTGATTGTTACAGTACCGTACAGCATCATACATAAGTTTATCAATCCTATTATATATTATTGTTATATAAGGTACGGTTTTGTAATAGAACAAATAAAAATATTTTCTTTCTTTCTTTTTTATATAGCAAAACATACAAACATGTAATCTGATAAAATTAATAAATTAATTACTATATGTTTAAAACAACGGTTTGTTGTCATAGGTAAAACAAGAGAACGGTTGATTAGAGTTTATAAGAAACTAGCTATGCCTTACGGTTTCACATTACATAACATTTTTCTTGAAATTGAGTTATATACATAATCGGCATCAGAAAGAAAGGCCTACCTGCCTGTTTGTGTATTTTTTTAAATAAACAAGGTATTAGTTTAAAGGACACAACACCATTTACGATAGGTACAATAACTGCACATAAACAAAGGTATTATTTATAATCCGTCCGGTAATTTTGAATAAACATACTTTGAAATATTAACAGAAATAAATTCACTATATTTTTTATCTATAATATATACGCCTTGATCTTAAAAATATTTTTCTTTATTTTCGCAATTTACTCATTATTATTCAACATGACGTACTAAATACTTGAACCAATAAACGTCTCGACGTTTTGGGTTCAAATTTGATCAGAATTTTCTAGCAAAAATAAAAAAAGTTACATTTGATGTAGGATTTTCTTGTGTTTGTTCTAACGCGAGTACTTATATATTAAATCAAATACTTTTATATTACCCATTATTACACATTATTTCACATTATTATTAGTCCGACGTTTTGAGCGCTTTACAGCGAGCGTGGTCACGGGTGACTGAGATGACAGTTGTCTTCATGAGTGTTTCAAAAATTGTGGCTACTTTCCACTTATTTCCACGATGTATTTGGAAAATTGGCTCGGATTCTTGCAATATTGAGCGTCCACTTATCTTTTGGTATGCTTGACATGGGGTTTTGAATTTTTTAATTACTGGGATCCAGGTGTTAAGAAGTCTCAAAACATCTTCTCTATTGAATTTTTCATGTTTTTTAATTTCAATAGCCTCGCGTACCAGTTGTGGAAAAAATGTATTTTCTCGAGCGAAGCCTTATTGGTGGTCAAAGCGTATATAATGGTTTGATTTGTCCAGAGTGTGTTCGCATACAGCTGACTTCGAGTGACGCCTGTGCTTAATATCAGGAATATATTCTTTTAGTCGACTTTCAATGTCTCTTTTAGTTCGACTGATCTAAGAAGTCACAGCCACAGTCCAATTTGTATACCCCGGCAACTAGTAAAGGAATTACTTTTCACTGGTCTCAAGAATTGTTGAATCTTGTGCGGCTTATAAATAGTGTTAATTGAAGCTCGTGTTCAGATCAAGTGGCGTTGGGTTTTATTAAGGTTTACATTAACCAATGTTATAGAATTGTTATTATGTAAAGCACTTGATATCATTTACTCTTTCAATTTCTTATCTTATACCTATCATAAATCCAGTATTGCGAGAATTCCCCAGTACAATTTATCAAAATGATTAATTTCTATAAAAATTGGGATTCGGTCATCTATACAAATTCTCTTTACTCACCGATTTAACATATCCTAAGAAAATATAGGAGCAATAACTTGTCCACATGGCATAATCGTAGTGCGGGTTCCCAATCTTTTTGAGACTATGGCGCACTTACAATTTTAGTTTGAAGAAAGAAAGAAATTGGGCAGACTCGGCTATGCTGTGGGGTTTTTACACCCTCGCACAGTTTAGCATTGGCGCATTAACAAATTCCAAGAGTACCTTTTTATGCATGCCTGATTCACACAGAGAGCAGGCGCGGGTCGTGACAGGTAACGGCGGGTCTATTTTTTGTATTTATAAGATTTCACACTGAACGCGCCCGCACGCTGTGTGATCTTCGCATGCTGCTGAGAGCTTAGCATGGAACTTTCCCGATGTTAGTTTGTGGCGAAACAATGCTAGGCTCCTTCATGTTATCAAATGAGGTCTGGTTCCCAGTTAGATTATTGACCGAGCGAAGCGAGGTCTCAGAGTCGAGATGGCCGGGCGTTGTATGTTTGTATGTTTGTATGTTTGTATGTAAGTATGAAAAACTTTGTCCGACGATAACTTGAGTATCGTTTATCCGATCTTGATAAAATTTCATAGGCGTATAGTTTAGACAAAAGAAAATGTCGAGTTCGAAGATGAGCGTAATCGGTGGAGGGGTAAAGAAGATAGGGGGGATAAACAGTTAAATGTTTGACGGACGATATTAGGTATATTTTTTATCCGATCTTGATAAAATTTTGTAGGCAAATAATATGGATAAAAAGAAATCTTGAGTTCGAAGATGAGAAAAATTGGTATGGGGGTTGCGAAGATAGGGGGGGTCAAAAAGCGAGTAAAATATGAATATACCCGAGTGTGGTATCAAATGAAAGGTCAATATTTGTACATAACATAAAAAGTATTGAATTATTTTTAATATAAGCCGTTTTTAAAACATAAGTAAAATAAGAAAAAAAAATAATTTTAATCAACGCCATCTATCTCATTTACAGTTCATTATTATGAATCATTATTTCTTCAAACATCGATAATACTCAATAAAATACGAATTTCATAAAAGTAAACGTATGATAACTTAAAAATATTGTATTTAAACATTAGGAATAGTTCTTATGTGATGATTTTTAAAATAACACAATTACAAATTACTCATACACTAAGGTTCCTTAGTGCCTCCGCCATCTAGTGGAAGCAACGCATATTACTATAACGAATGAATAAAACACCAACATAATAGCCCCAGGTGGCCCCTTATAAATGAATTTATTTCCAAATATTTTGTTACAGAATTTTTATTTTTATTAAAGTTTGTATAAAAATTTTGTAAATTTTATAATAACCATTAATTAATGAATATTGAATTGAATTGCTTTCCGATAAGTAACGGTTCGATTTACGTAACGGTTCATTGTTTCTTTCTCAAAAAGATAAGTTGTATTATTTTCTTTTTATGTTTAACGACGATGTTTACTATGCCACGAAAATATAAGAGTATAAAAAACCGCGTTTAATATATAAAGAACAAACCATTCTCAACGTGATATTTGAAAAATACAGATGGCGCTACGAGGCTTCTGAATCGCGCTATAGATTTTATTTTAAATTCCTTTAATAAGAGTTGTATTTTTTTAAACAATAGTTACGAATTACAAATTACAAATATCGAATGATCATTCTTCGGTCTTCGCTTATACGACGGAACGTCATATTATAACATAAACAAATGGTTTTCAATAGTCGTGTTCAAAACGGCTTAAAATGGAAAACGCTATAAAACGTTATGCTTAATTCAAAGCGCAGACTATTTTTTATGCTTTAATATATTAGGTGCTCACTGCTCAATTGTTTACAGCTATGAGATTGCGCAGGAAATGATATCGCGCAAGCCGTGGCGCACGTTTTTTAGCATTTCAAAACGAAGCGCTTGTTAGTTGTTACGCATAAATGAAAATTTAATCATTTATTTGGATTATAGTTTGAAGTTGAAAAATTTAAAATTTAAAATATAAAATTATTTAAAATAAGATATATCATTGACGTATCTTTGAAAAATAAATAATATAAAAGTTTGTGCATTTTTTTAAAAGTAACTCATTTATAATAATATTTTTTTTAAATATGTTATGTTAGTATGATAATCCTTCTAAGCAAAGCGTAACAGTGTAACAACAGTAAACAACAAAACTGGTAAACTTCATATTTAGTATTTACATTCAAATTTAAAATACATAAAAACTAAACTGTATTATGCTGCTTTACTGTGCAGAACCCTGTAATGCTTAATTTTTACGCAGAATAACAATTGTGATATGCTTTATTTCAGGAACTTGAAATTTAGCCTTTATTACGTAGTCTTTAGAGATGAAAACAAAGTCATCACTCATCCATACGGTTCATTTAATATGCTCTTTTTCCCGTTCTTTAAATTTAACCTTTAATACGTATGTCATAGAAATGAAATTCAATGTCAACAACACACGCATGTCGAAAATCGCAATACGCGCACACAAGTGATCAATCAGAAATACTAAAAAGTAAAAGATTGCCAACAGATGGCGTTAATATTAAGATAGTACAAAAATATTTACCAAGGTTAAAACGCAGATAAGAAAGTGCTTAAAATAAAAAACACATCGTTTAAATGCTCAATTTTTATAACTGCGTTTTTTATTTGCTATATAATATAACGACCACCTCTAGTTTTCAATCTTTATAACGGGCGGTTCTAATCAACCAATCAAAACCAAGTTTAGTGGTAGTGTTTGGTAGATAAGTTAACGTCACGTTTATTATAGAAACGCTTTTGACTTACGTCTAGTAGGATATTGTAATTGTACTGTCTGTAAGTAAAACGACTCGTTTTATTTTTATAGGAACTGGGCAATACTGACTTCAGACTTGCAATGCATTTTTAATTTTTCAATACTCGAATACTGCGTTAGGTTCGGATACGTTACAGTCCTTCATCTTTTTTCTTTAAAATTCAACGAAAAAAAAATTATACAGATTACTTTTAATTTTTATCAGTTGTTATTTTGCGCGTCATCTGCCGATGGTGTCCACGGACATGAAAACGTAGTAATAAGCCACAGTAGTACAGTCCTAGTAGATAATCTACGTCTGACGATGTATCCGCCATCCATCATCAATGACGTTTGCGTATGCGTCTGCCGATGTGTAGTCTGGCTTTGGTGTAACATCAAATGTAAGGTCTCGATGAATATAAACATTACAACGCGAGGTCCAGGTCGGGGCGAGCCACTAGTTTATATAAGTTGATTGTGCTGACGTGTGGATTCGACCCCCACGAGCAGCAGATTATTATGTGATAAACATTGTAATTTTCTACTGTCTGCGTGTTAATTTATAAATGGTATGTATGTATTTACAAAAATAAGTATGTTTAAGTATTTTCATCAGATATCTAGTGTCCATAGTACAAGCTTTGCTTTATTTGGGACTAGATGACGTAGTGTTGAATGTCCGTGACTATTTATTTATTTTCTTTCCACAGTGCAAACTTTGAGAACCCTTGACTTAGTGGCATCGAAGGGGACCGTATACTACTAATATTTTCCTTGTGCAAATACTATATGTTCTGCTTATTTCCTAATCCATGGTTTTGAAATTTAGGGAGCCTGTGGTCGTATTTAACTTCGAACAGCTTTATGTAAATACGTATTTCTGTAAGGGAGAGTATATGCAAACGTGAGTAGTTCGAAACTATAAGTTTGATTTAAGTATTTTAGAAATCTTGATTCATATCTATGAACAACATTAATATTCATTAATTCAAAAAAAAGAACTGCAAATTCATAGACTTTAGGTAAATTAAACGATTCAGTGTCATAAATTATTACTAAAACAAAATGAAATTTGGATTTTTAAAATAAAAATTAGAAAATAGCTCACGTAAGCTGCGATCAAGCTTTCAAAACACGTGCAAAACGTATACATTACTGTGAGGTCTTTGTAATCCGTTTATTGAGATTTTCTGACCTCTTTCCTTAGAACACACCGAATCGCACAAAATTTTTTCTCACAAAATATTTTAAGTAGTATTTCTACCCGTGTGGCGACGGGTTATATGCATAACATCTTCAGCAATAAAACAGTGGGAGTTGAGCATTGCACGACAGGGCCAAACTCGCTCCGGTGTAATTACCACCCCAGCAGAAGATCGGCGGTTAGCAGTATTGCGCTGTGTTTTGTACAGTGAGCAGGTGCCCGGTGGCCTGTATTCCCATCCCATTCCTCTCTTATCCTGCTTTACTCCTCTCCCAACGTTCCATCATTAATCCTGTCCTTATACCCTCCCCTTCCTTCAAGCCGGCAAGGCATCTGCGGCACCTCGATGTTTTAGATGTTCATGGGCTGCGGTCAGTCACTTAACATCAGGAACCACATGCTTCGTTTGCCTGCTGTGCCATTAACAATAATATTAGTCCTCCCGATTATTTGCGTGGGACGGCTTAAAATTATACGTATATTTATATATATAAATCTACGTTTTCAACTATCTTATTTTACCAAATAGTATTCACCCTCCTTACTTCAGAAATCATCAAACATCACATTGACATTTATGCAAAATTATAAGTTAAAAATGTATAAGGTCCTTTTCCTCGATATATTTTTGGAAATATTCAGTATATATAACAGGATAATCTAAATAATTTGCTTGAAAAATATATCAAACGATCCCTTGATTAAAATGTGTATATAAAGAATACAGGAAAAATCTACGCAAACCCCTCTTATCCTATTTTTAGAGGGTTGATATGAATTTTTGTCAATAATTATAACAAAATCATTATGAGGATATGAACATTTAAAAAAATATATTTTCGTTACGACAATTTAATATAATACCAGGTATTTATCAATGCAGTTTTGATAAAATAGATAATATAAAGTAAGCGGGGTGTAAGCTGATGGTATAAATATAAATTGAAAAATTTTGATATTTTAGAAGAATGAAATATATTAAACTGTACGCCCTACGACTCGAAATAGATTACTATTTGTATTATTATTATAAAACAATGTTATTTATTTTATGATTTTTCATTTTTATTATGTCAATACGAATGACATTTAGGGCATTAATAATTATGATGAATAGAACAATTTAATGCTGTACTAATAGAATTATTTTTTATGTTAATATCTTCCCCTCGGCTTTTACCCCGCTTACTTTATAATACCCCTAAAATACTCAAGACTGCATAGATAAACGATATAGACCAACAATTCGTTTTTAATACTATCTATACTAGTGTATACTATCACACACGTACTCAGGGCTGTAACCTAATATTAGTGTAATCTCATCATCTCTAAGCAATCTCCTCTAATAAGATTAGTGTCCACGCTAAATCAAAGGCAGTAAACGAAGGAATAATATCATTAGTCACGACTTTATCGTACGCATTTTGTACGGATTTGACATTTTTCTTTTATTATATACATGGAGATTACAACACTTTTCCTGGCCTAAGTGAAAATAAATGTATACTTTAAGTTTTGTCTTCTAACGGCCATCTTAATATATAAAAGGCAAGAGTTGTTTTCGTAGAATCAACGCATAGGCCAAACCCTTGGGTATGAAACTTGAAATTTGGCACATGTATTCTTGAATAGTTGTAGAATTCCACTAAGGAAGGATTTTTCAAAATTCAACTCCTAAGGGTACGAAATATATTTTTAAAAAAAGGATATGAAAAAAAGTCATTGGACCTCAACCTCGCATTAACTACTGAATGGATTAAGATATAACTTTACACGTTTGATGATAACACTATTACCCAACTTTTGAGATATGATTCATCCCGTAAAATGCTGTAGTTCCCGTGGGAGAAAGGTTTAAAGTTTTATATTCTTTCTTAATTTACTCAAAAATATGATATCAAGATGGGAAATTATTATTATTTCTGGATAAAATGTAAGCAGATCTACGAATTATTGTATATTTCGTCAAAATCGGTTCACCGGAAGCGAAGTTATGCGACAATATACATAAAAGTCAAAAGTAATGACTGAAAATAAATTGCACAGGCGAGGTCTTTGGGCCTAGAAACTTGAAATTTCACACACATGTTCCTTTAATGAGTACACGTCCACTAAGGAAAGTTTTTTTTTTTTTAAATCAACCCCGAAGGGGATGAAATATTTTTATGAAAAATAATTTCTTGGAAAACTTTTAATCACTGAATGGATTAAGATAAAACTTGATACAATTTCTGCTTATATTATTATGCGCTAACCTTTTACGTATGACTTATCCCGAAAGATGCAGTGGTTCCCGTAGGATATCCAACTTTTTATAATGTTTTTTATTTTACTTAAGAAAAGGTGATTAAAAATAAGAAATCAATATTCTTATTAGATGAAAGCAAGGCATATTTATAATTTACTTTTTATTTCATCAAAATCGGTTCAGTAAAAGTAAAGATATGCGACAAAAACGATTGCTTAACAAATTGTTTACGGCGATTACAATTGAAGAATTCTTTCATCGTGTGTACTTTAATTTAATATGTGCGTTTTTGTACAATGTAAGAATCCATGAATAAGTACAGTATTTCGTGGAATAAATTTAAATATTGTAAGCAATTATAAGTAAAATTATGTAGGTATTTGTTTTTTAAAAATTGCATAAAATTATATTGTTTCCATAAAAACAAACAAAAGATAACGTTTATTAGTTTTCAAATTATTTATACTAAAATATTTAAACTGAGTTAAAAATATTGTCAAGTTTCAGATTGTTTAAAAATAAAAAGTATTTAACTTGATTTTATATGAAGTGGGGTAGTAAGAGTGTGAATCAATATGGCGGATTCCTTATAAAACACGTGTCGCTGGAGAATGGCAAATCTTCAAAAGTCGTCAGCGGAGCAAGATGCTGTTCGATAAAGAGACAGTGGAAGTGAAGTTATAGTATATTGTTGGCGAATTTCTACTGGGCGATGAGGCAATAACAAGTGGAATTTCATATATATTGCTATATTATATCCAATTAATACAGTTTAAAGGGTTTAAATTTTGAATTTTAATTTTCTTAATATATCATTAACATTATTCCTTTCCTTGATGTACCAACATTTAAACGATAGAGGATTAAAATATATTTATACTGATAAAATAAAAATTTTGTCATTTTAGTAAATTTGGCTAAATTAAATTTTATATAAAACTGTTTTATTTTTTGCACGTTGAAAAAATATTTAAATTTCAAATAATACTGGTATTTTTTTTTAGTAAACTACCCTCTTTTATTTGACACATCAACATTCGACGTCGGTAAATATAAAAAAGGTATTTTAAATATATCAACGTCCATTTTATGCACGAATTTTATATTGTTTGTTTCCAGGTCTAAGCATCATGGTAAACCGGAATGCTACCTCTTCTTCCGAGGCGCTCAGAGGATAGTCAAACGCGCTGCAGCTACGATAACTGTAGCTATAGTGGGCAAAAAAAACAATTGTGTGTGTGTGACCGCAGGCATGTTGGACAATCGGGAAAGCCAACTAAACTGAGGAAAGAGGTTTCGTTCAGAGGAGCAAAACCACATATATAGTACGTTTTCAGAGTTGATCATGGGTAGCGACTTGATTCAATAATTTCGTTCGGTTTTTACTTCTTTTTTTATATTGTTTAGATTAAGTATTATTATTATTGGTTATATTTTTGGCAATAGTTATTTTCATTCCTTCATACTTTTGCATTTAAATGTACAGTATGGTTAGTGGTGTGTTTTTTCTTCTATAATTTACAATTTGTAAATGTGCAGAAATATTACTTAGGTGTAGGGATAATTCGGTGGCAAGATTCTGTTCGATTACTGTATTAGTGTTAATTATTAATATTAAGACGATAAAAAGTTTAATATATGTGTTAATATCGTACAACTGCGTTTTCTTTAACACTTTCCATAATTTATATAAAGTAAAGATAATTAGTTGATGCATTTACGCACATGCCAAACTCTTGGGACGTAAGTGTCCACCAAGGCTTTTTTTATCTGTTTTTTTTTTACTTAACACCAACCACTTTCTAACCACTGAACTTGTTTAAATGAAAGTACACAATTAGTCATAATATTTTATTATTAATAAAAGTAGTTGCTATGGGATACTGTGTAAAAAAATTAGATTTTTATAATATTTGGGATAAATGTTTTTTTTGTTTTTTCTAAGCTGTTGTTGTTTAGCATATAAACAAATGGAAAATTCATTGG
Organism: Phoebis sennae; assembly: GCA_001586405.1. Classification (NCBI taxonomy): domain Eukaryota; kingdom Metazoa; phylum Arthropoda; class Insecta; order Lepidoptera; family Pieridae; genus Phoebis; species Phoebis sennae. Next base: position 95,679 of record LQNK01000225.1, read on the forward strand.
AACATTGTAGCTTCTTGGTTGTATGGTGCAAGCCGATTTTGATACGAAATCTCATCAAAATCAGTTCATTAGTTGTGGCTTGATTGATACATAGACATCCAAACATCTAAACAATCTTTAATATTTATGATATTAGTAAGAAGGGTAGAATTAATATCAAGTTAAGTGACTGTAGTCCACCTGATTATGAAAGGTTAAAGAAGTTCCAATGTAAAAATACGCGGGCGAAGCCGCGGGTTACAGCTAGTTTTCAATAATGTATCAATGATTATTGATAGATTGTTATGTCAAATTATATGACAATAGATAGACAAAAGTCCATAGCAAATGTAGCCGTCGTTAGGATATTGAAATCAAAGTAAGTGCAAATAGATAGATTTGTCTGAGTTTAGTAAGCAAAACAAGGGATAGATAGAATATTGAAAACAGCCGTTAAGCAATCAAGTCACATTTCTAAGTGGATACATCAATGGTCCATTGCTCCGGAGTGTGTGTACGATCCCCACGAGTAGAAAATTATCATGTGATGAACATTGTAATTTTCTACTGGGTGTTAATATATACATAGTATATATTAGTTATCTTGTTTCCACAGAACTTTGTTTAGTTTGGGACTAGATAGCGTATTGTTAAATGACCCTGAATATTTATACTAAATAACTACTGGTTTTCACCAGGCGATGTCTCTGGATTCTTTAGTCTTTTTCTTCTTTTTGTTAACGGCTTTCCATCAAATATCAAGTGCCTACAAGAATGTCAGAACGTTGGATATAATCGAGACTTATAACCACGTTGAGGAGAAGTCGCATTCTTTAGTCTTAATTGTCTAGGATACTGTCTGTTTGGATAGGCCGTTTAAAATTTATGCTGCTTTATGCTTTAAACCATTACGATGTATTTAACGACTAAAAAGTTTTCGCTTTAGCTTTACTTAGTGGAATTTTTAAAACTTGTGTTAAAATGTTAAAAAAGCTACTAAAACTCCGAGCTACTCTAATCCAATAAATTGTTGTTTATTCATCAATAGCACTTGTCGTTTTTAATATACTACTTGTCAATGTTCTTTAATTGTAAGATTTAAGATTTGTCTCTTTTTTGTTGAATATCGTGTTAAAAATATTAAAACTATAAAGTTTTAGATACATAAAGTATTACCTGTATGGCTATATAATGTTTGTGTTGCTTTTATAATAAAATAAAATCGAGATGAGGAAACAAATACCTAAATAGATTTTTTCTATTTTAACACTGTCATCTTTTATCGATTTTATTCTAAAGCAAACAATTTTATTTCAGGCCAATCTTTGCGAGACCTATTCCAAAGACGAAACGAAGAAAATACACGCCCGGAAGATAAACACAATTTGAATCGAACTGCAATACAAACCCACTGTTCCCGTTCGCGAAAGAAACCGCATTTCCAACGTAAACACCGGTTTTCACCTGATGTGTCTGAGGGTAAGGACCCAGCGTAAAGGTACGGCTTTCGTGAATAAAATCCTTTCAAATGTCAAAGCTTGTAACTCTGTCAGCGTCTTTGTCTGATGTGAACGCGATTTCTTTGACGGATAAGTTTGGATAGGCTGTTTAAAATTTATGCGGCATTACGATATATTTTACGACGAGTAGGTTTTATTCTAGCTTCATTTACGAACATTATTAAAAAAATACTTTGATCTCATTTCATGTTTTAAAACATCTAAAGATAAAAAAGATCACAATCGACTATTTTTGCGGATAAATTGCATTATCATAAAAAGAGGTTAAATTGCATTATCATTAATTGACATTAAGACTGACCGCAAGCCATGAACATTTACAACACAAAAAGTGTCGCAAATGCCTTGTTGGCTTGAAGGATGGGGAAGGGATAGGGAGAGGATTAATGATGAGAAATTGGAAGCGGAGTAGAACAGGATGGGATAGGAATGGGATGGGAAAACAGGCCTGCTGCTGAAGATGTTATGCAGTAATTACACTACGTCTTTTACGACACCCACGGGTAGAAATAGGGTGGCGACATATGTATTCTTACTTGCTTGCCACACTGATAAATTCGGATAAAAATCTATGTAAAAGAAGCGTTTAAAACCATATTCACTTCGTCTTTCACTTAAATCATCTAAAGATTTTAGGAGTTGCTATAGCAACCCGAGCTCTAATTACATCATTATGGTTGCTAAAGGAAAAACCCGAAGACGGAAAAGATATCAAATTATTTCCGACATCAACCGTATTGATAATTGGGAGATACGATATAGGTTTATACGTCAATAAAAATTGAACTGCAATTATAATGTAGTCCCACAGTATAATGGCTTATATATTAACGATAAATTACATCGGATATAGCAAAGAATTTTGTTTGAAAATACATAAACACAGAACACAATTCCACAGAATTCTCACTCATTCAGATGAAATAAAAATAAAATTAATCATATCTATCCATCGTAGACATACCATAAGAATAAAATAAAATAACATGGCCGTTAAACAATCGGTTCATATTGCATTGAAAACATAATGCACCTTCGAAAAACTGCAGGACAACAATAACTTTATACATCTCCAAACAATTCCTTGTGTTTTCTTTTTACTTTAGCTAAAAACCGCTTTAATGTGGTCTCGAAGCGCATAAAATGCAGACTTGAAACGCATTGGGCTATCCAAACAATGATATAATTCGAAATGAGAGTAATTATATGTATAGATTTTTAAAGAATATTGGACGTTTTGGTGCAGCGAGGTAATGCTAAGTCAGGTGAATTATAATATGATACTTTCTCCGTTTCGAATGCGCCTCTTTATCTGTAATGAAATCTTAACAGATTATTTTTTATGTTACAGCACGCAAACGGAGCATGCGATTAATCTGATGTTAAATGACCGTTCGCAGCTCATGAACATCTACAAAATGAGAGAGTCGCAGATGCCTTGTAGTTTTAGAGGGATTAGTGATGGGAAATTGGAAGAGAACTAGAACAAGATGGGAGAGGAATGGGATGGAAATACAAGCCTTTGGGCCCCCGCTCACTGTACGAAACAGTGCAATACTGCTTCACGCCGATCTTCTGCTGGATAATTACACCGGTGCGAGTTCCGCCCAATCGTATGCTCGGCCCCCACTTGTTTATTCCTGAAGATGTTATGAAGCAGAATTACCCTCTGACGCCACTTACGATACCCAGGGCTAGAAATAGGGTGGCCAAAAATGTATTCTAATCCGTCGCCATACGGGTAAAATTATTACACGGGTTTAAATTATTACGGGGTATTACTAGCTTCAGTAATTACGCATAAATATGGATAATCAAATTAATATTAAAATTTGTATATATGCCACTTACACCAATACACGTCGTGTTACAACACTTTTGAAAAAACGTACAACCCGAATGCAAGTAAAGCAAAAAGATTTATTAGATATCTCAAAATTATAAGCAGTCTTTCAAAAATATTCAATTAAAACACTTCAAAATTTCAAATATTATGTATGTTGAGTTATATAAAATTACAAGCATTAGAACCTATAGATCGCTCTCCTGTAAAGTTGTAATATTGACGATACAGCTATATGTAGGACCCGTCGATATTAAAGAAACATACACCGGACACCCTCATTCGAAACCTCAATTCTCACTCTTTTCTGTCGCGGTCGGGTTACAACAACTTTAATTCATTCTTGAGAATTAGATAATTATTCTATCAATTTAAATATTAATTCATTGCTTCTGTATACGCTGCAGTTTTTTCTTAATTCATATTAAAAAACATGTAAATTGTCTTGTTATCGAATGTCCTCAAAAGGCTAATTTGAAATACACATTTTCCGAGTACAAATTAGTCTTCTTGTTGCCACTACAAGTGCATTATCGTTAATATTATTATGACAAATAATTTAATAGAAAATGAAGAAAAATCGAATGAACCTGATGCATTTTGGCCTTTATTTTTTAAGCAGGTAACTACAGTGATTTTCAATATATTTTTAGGTATTAAGTGCAAGTCTAAACACTAAATGTTTGTGTAAATTAAATATTACTTAAAAACAGTACTTTGTATGCAATAAAGGTGTTTTATAGACGCCGATTGGTTAGTATTTCTTTTCTATTTGTCTGTTATGTTCGTTAATCACCTAAAGAGTACTGGATTTCGTCCAATTTTTATATTATTCGAATATAGCCTAACAGTTCACTTAAATTGTCTAATACGGTCAACTTATTGGCTATATTTGATCAACAATTTATTATTACTATATTATTATTAGGGTTGGTACTCATTATGGAATGGTTACCCATCCGAAGAAACACGTATATTATTTCTTTATTATGTTGCATAAAGGAAAAATTTGGAATTTTTTTCTAATAGGAGTCAGAATCTACGATCTCAAGGAAACCTTATCTTAAGAGTTTCCATCCACAAATTCTTCAACGCGTCATTTGCAGTAAAAGCTGTAAAACTCTGGAATGACTTACCGATAGACATAAGAAAAGCTCGGAATCTAGATTGATTTAAGAAATGAATTAAATCTCACTACTTGTCACAGGACGATAATTGAATGTGCTTGCTATTTGTTTGGTGTTGTCTGATGTTTTATTTTTTATTTCTCTCTCTCTATAAATGTTTTAAATGTGTACATATTATATAGTATTTTAAATGTGTCTATCCTTTCTATTTAATGTTTCTACCCTCGTCTATTGGGTTGCTTGGAAGAAATTGCAAGTTAGCAATAAAGCCGCCTTTTGTGTTGTCCATTGTTTGTATATTTAATGTGTTGTATTTGCTTGTTGTACGCAATAAAGTGTATTCATTCATTCATTCATTTATTCATACTCCATTTATGTGACTGAGTCATGAAAAAATCGTTACCATAAATAAAAGGGCTGTCGTTGAATAGTTCTTTCAAATTGAAATAATATAAAAGATATTGTATGCCTCTAAAGTCATTAAAAATGTACCTAATTTGGCTTCTTCTTGAAAACTCATTAAAGACAACAGCAAATGATTCAGACCACGTGGGCATCTTTATAATTATCCGGAAGATAAATTAGTTATAAAGACTGTTTTTGTTATTTATTTTGAAATTTCGATCATTTACATCGAATTTTGAGAATTTATTTATGAATAAATTCTGGAACATTCTAGATTGAATGTCCTAGATGTGATTAAATCAATTTTTAAATTAATTTGACATTTTTATACATCGTTCCTTATACAAAGTATCTTAATTGGTAACAAGAAATCTAAAATTAGTTTTTTATTGGTATTGATTTGATATTGTAGGAAGAGAAAAAAATGAACGATTTTATCTAATTTAATAAAGGAACATTTATTTTGATTTACAACAGACAGCATTACAAAATTCTAACCTGTATTTAATTAGATTGTTTCTAGAAAACGCATCAACCACTATGATTATAATACTTTATACTTTGTATGTCTTCAATGCCACTTTATTATTAGAAATTTCAAATGACAAAACTATTCACGACCGGTTTCTAACATCATCGTCAGGTTCAATATGTACCTGTAAAAATGTTTTTTTTTCTATAGAAATTATCATTATTATTTCAGTCATTCATTTGCTTTGGAACAGTTGTGATATACTTCAACTTTGGGTTGTTCTTTGCTGCACCACCAGTCTTCATCGCGCAAATGAGGAGGGAGATGAACTCTTCAGCTGTCATCAGCGTGGATATGGAGACATGGTTAAGTACGTGCTTTTTATATTCTTCATACAGTAATGGGAATTTGTTCTGATACGTAGAGTCTATGATTATTTCCAAAAAACGTGAAGTAAAAAGTTAAATAAATATGAAACTTTATCTGATTGTACAAGATCTTATGAACTTGCTCTTCATATTTTTACATTGTGATTATGTAATTAAATACAAATAATAATAATTGAAATTCTATGAGCGTAGTTAAATTATAATAACGTAGGTATTTATTGAATACGAATACATAATTGATAATTAATTATGTACAGGATATGCTGCAGTTCTTACAACTTTTATAATTGCATACTTTTTGTGAATGTATAAGTTGCCATATAATATTTTTGAATGATAAAGTATAAATAAATGTTGGTAAACCGATAAAATAAAATAACACATTTATGAGTAGAAGGATAATGTTATAAGATTAAAATTAATTATTACAGATTCTGCAATAACATATGTTTCAATTCCATGGACGGTTCTGCTTCCAATCATAGCCCATGTTTGGGGGCGTAAGAAACCTACAATAATAGTGTGGATTTTCATGATCATCAGTGCCATCGTCCTGCTCGTGAGCACAAGTGTGGAAGGCTTTGCAATAAGTCTCATAATGCAAGGAATCATACCAGCAACGCCAACTCTATCAACCATGATATTGACAGAATGTACCATCCCTAAGTACAGAGGCATTTTCATGACGCTAAAAAATGCTACATTTTTTTGGGGTATATGGGCGACCAATTCGATTGGCACATTTTACCATTGGAAGGTAATTGTCATTATTATAATCACGATATGTTGTTTTTTAAGCGCGCCTATTATTTATTGGCCTGAATCTCCATATTGGCTGGCAAGTAAAGGCCGGTTTGAAGATTGTGCGAGGACACATCGTTGGCTTAAAGGAACCAGTGAAGATGCTGAAAAAGACCTGAATTATCTCATAAGCTGTTTCGAAGAAAAAATGTCGAGACAAAACGAAAAATTAAATCTGCGACAGCAAATTTTGAAATTCTTAAATATTATTAAACTAAAGGTATTTTACAAACCCTTGATTTATGGATTTCTAGCAAATGCTCTCCATATTTTTTCTGGTAAATTAACATGCAGCGTATATGCTGTTGGAATAATTAAGCAAATGACCAATTCAGAGCTAGCTGGGTATGTAGGGCTGCTGGTAATGGACGGTTTTAATTTATTTGGTATGTATCTAGGTTGTATACTCTCCAAATTTTTAAATCGAAAGACATTACTTCTAGGTACTTCAACAATAGCGGTAATTGTTCTATTTACATTGTCAATTTATTTTTATGTAATTAAATTATCATACATTAAAGATAGTAAATATGTGTCGATATCTTTATTGACAATGTTTTCTATGTCTGTTAGTTGTGGCCCAGTTTTGTTAGCTCCATGTATATTAGGAGAACTGACGCCTTTGAAGTATAGGTGTACATTTATAGCAGCAAGTACGCTGCTGATGTCGTTATCTATGGGAATTATAATTAAAATATCACCGTTTCTCTTCGCTCATCTACATATATATGGAACATTTTTGTTACTTGGAATAATAACGTCAGTAATTTCTTATTTTGTTTACAAATATGTGCCTGAGACAAAGGATAAAACTCTTTCTGAAATACAAGCGATTTTAGAAGGAAATGAGACTGGAACACCGGAGGAAAGGAAAAATATGTTTTCAAAGTGAGCTTAGTCATTTAATTATTTTTTTTATAATACAGTTGGTAAGCGGAGCATGCCGGTCATCTGATGTTAAGTAGTTACAAACAAATGTTATAATTATGTGATACTAAATGGTTAATAAATGATTGAAAAATTGTGTGTACTGTAATTTGGAAGTATTTTTCTACTGTTATTTTTGGACGTTATATATCATATTATATACATGGGAGAGCATCGTACAGACGTCTAAATAATATTCGATTTTATTAAGAAAAAAAGACAGATCAATGTTACGACTGCAACTTTTTTGGAAACGTAACACACTACACAGTTACCGTGTTGAGAAAAAGGATGAAATTCCCTTGGGCAAAACAGGTAGATTGTTTCATTACGCCGTCTCTTGAATTTTTTGGCCAAAATAGCTCAAAACCTAATGTTTCAATAATTTGACCCAAAGAACAATATTAAATTAAAAAAAGGAGATATTATTTATAGCAATACTAGATTCCACTTAATTCGGGATCTATAAATTATAATCCAGCCAACGGCCTATTTATTTACAAAATTTTATCAAAATCCATTCATTAGTTGCGGTGTGATTGACACATCCAAACATTCACATTTTTTAATATTAGTAGGGAGTAGGATTAGTAGGTAAATAAAAAAAAAACCCTTCTCCTGGGGTCCTGTAAATGAAGAAGCTTTTTAAATGAAACTATGCTTCATGCTGATTTTCTGATGAGATGATAGATCCCCGGGACTAAGCTTGACCCAATTCGTACCTAAGCAATCTCCTACTTCAATATAGCATTTAACTTCTGGAGAAAAGTGACTACAATTCTGGCAATCCTAGTCAGGAGCACTGTATTTATCTGTTTCATTCAATTTATATAGGTATCTTACATCATAATAATATTGTGGTTCATTTCAACTAAATCAGATGTTTGGGTGACTATGTGGGTTATGACTAGTTGTGATTTGTTATCGACTGACTATTGGCCAGATGTGTAGAATCACAGTACGTATACGTCATACGTTCAATTTAATCACGTTCAATTTAATTTTAAAGAGCTCCTCCCATTAGTTTTATATAATGTTATAACTATTCTTAACTATCTATAACTGCTTCGTTGGTCCTCTGGAGACCTCTCAGGGCCTTGGGTTCGATTCCCGGTTGGACCAAAAAAAAGTTATTGAGATTTTTTTAACAAGAAGTCTCAATAGCAGCCCTAAGTCTGAGAGTTGGCGGTTTTGGAACACTCCTGTGCCTCGGAAAGGACGTAAAACCGTCGGTCCTGCGCCTCATCTCTCTCTTGTCGATTCTGTTTGCAGTCCCATAGGATTATAAGAGTGAAGGAATAGAGAGTGCTCCTGTGTTTGCGCATATACTTGTGCACTATAATATCTCCTGCGTACGTGGTTGATCTCTGTTGAGAATGGCATTGGAGATGACTGTCATCGGTAGGGGAGGCGTTCTACTATTCTTTATAATAATGAATGTACATAACATTCTACTAATATCTACAGTATCAATTCAGTCATCACACGACTTCAAAACTTCAGCTTTAATACAAACTTCCACTTCAGAACTGCCATATTTGAAAGTTGTAAACGCAGTCCATAGAATACAGATCCAAGTTCGCTTTTGTCCACCGGTCTCGCAATAAATCCTGTCCCGATAGTTGGAAACTTCATCGATTTTCTTGCCGTCAATTGTATGTATTGTGTTCCTGAAAGACTATCTATAATAATCTTAATCAGTGAACAGTGTTAATATAAATTGCTTGTCTTGGATGAACAAAAACGACAATCAATTCTCTGCACTCAAAGTTAAAGTTAATTAACACTGTTATTACTTTAAACGTTTTTAACGTGATGCGTCAATTGATTACATAAAAAAATCATAAAAGCCTTACTAATATAATAAATATAAGGATTGAGTCAATTCAGCATTGATTTCTTAGATTGTAAATCAAGAAAATGAAATAAGTTAAAGGAATACGAAGATAGCTTCAACAGATTTAATAATGTCTGATCTCTGTAATATTTAAAGGCTTGCCAATGTTCTAAATATATATCCCTCTCAAACGACCAGGTCATATAAATTATTTGTGATTCCATTAACCAAAAAGTTCAGTTTAAAGCGTCGAAGAATAATCCATTAAGCAGAATGTGTAAGCTTTTTAATGAAATATGTACAGATGATAACTATATTAAAAGAATGATATATTATATTATAGGAGAAGTATAATTGCAATGAAATAAATAAAATGTACAGTTTATATATTATAAAATTAAATTATAGTATATTATTGAAATCAAATTACTTTACTTTGTTAAATGTAATTTAAATATTATAATCTTTTCCTATAATAAAATTACTGTTATTATGTCAACACGAAACTTATAAATAGATAAACAAATAATTTACGTCCAAATTAACTATAACATATTGTGTAAAGCTCTAAATTGAATGTGATGTATGCAGTTATACGAGTATGTATATATATTGTTATATTTTAATGGTTTAAGATAGGATAAATGTGAAAATATCTCCGTATGTTTGTCTGTCTATCGCTTCTTCACGCCTTTTTAATTTTGTACAGAGATTGTTTAAAATCCGAGATAGGATATAGAATAGCTTTCATCCTACAGCACACGGCAATACGGCACAGCTAGTTAAATGTAAATCATTCTTAGGACGAAATATATAATTATACTTTACGTTTTCTGAGATTTAAACTTGGTATATTTTAATGCTACAGGGGGCAAGCGTACTGACCGCAGCCTTTGAACATCTGCAACATCAAAGTGTCGCAGATGTCTTACCGGCTCGGACGAAGAGGCGGTGAAAAGGAGAGGATAGATGATAGGAAATTAGGATAACAGTAGAATGGGAGAGGAATGGGACGGGAATAACAGTCCTCGGGGCCCCGCTGACCATACGAAACACTGTGCTATACTGTTTCACGCCGATTTTCTACTGGGAGGTGGTAATAATGCCGGTGCGAGCTTGGTCTTTTTATTGCTGAAGATGATATGTAGCAGAACTACCCTCTGACGCCTCTCGTGACACCAACGGTTAGAAATGGGATGGTGACACATGTCGCACACTGAGAACGAAAGTGACCTAATACGAAATTCGTGTTTTTTGGGAATCGTCAAAATAGTGTTCGCAATTAACAGAGCTATCTACAAATCATGTCATAATTTGTTCACATGCAAAGTTGTTTACGATATTATATTTTTATATCATTCTACATGATATCTTCCATCGATGTAATAAAAAAAAACACACTGAAATTACTTTAAAATAATTAAAAATATTTTTTGAAAATCACCATCGAATATTGTGTCACTTTAGTACTCAACATTTGCAAATATGTTTGACCTATTCTTGAATGTGGC
>LQNK01000225.1:107899-136313 GCA_001586405.1 Phoebis sennae
TTAGCGGGGAGAGGTAAGAAATACGCGAAATATAAAGAGACCCAAAACGCCTGTTTTTCCTTTTCCAGGTGGAATTTGACAATTTTTGATTTACTAGACGATAGAATACCTTATTATGAGACGTTTTATGAATATAACTCATTTTACCAAAATTTTGAATTAGGTCACTTTCGTTCTCAGTGTGCGATGTATTCTTACCCGTCGCCACACGGGTATACAATTTTATCCCTTATTTTCAATAGGATCAGAAGTTACAAAGGTGAAACCACAGGGCGTAGCTTATTAACTTGGTTTAATTCATTACTATTTCAAACACGATATATCCAGAGTATATTAAATTCCAACGGCATTTCATAACAAACTTCTAACAATTCTAACCGTGCAAAATATTCCAATTGTTATTACGGAATGTATTTTAGTTTGGTTATAAAATGATATTTTCAGATAATAAAAAGCATTAGTAGATCATCTAAATAAATAAGTCAAATAAAAGTATATAAAATGCCAATGATATTTTATAATGTATAGCTATGTTAGGATCTAATATTTATTCAAAATTAAAATCAACGTACAAGTGATATTATAAAACAGCTTCTACACGGACAAAATTCTAAAACTTGCAACAAAGATTAAAATTTCTTGAATGAGTTTTAATTTAAATACAAACATTTAACATTCCATGCCGTGCCGGTCCTTTTTTGCACCGATTGTAAAATTAATTTAAACTTAATAGGTAACATAAATATTCAAGTAAAAAGACAGATAGGATTAAAAAAATGTAATTACTAATTAGACTTTTTCGTAATTATTATTACCAAGTTCACGTAATACTCAAGGTCTCATTGAACTGTGTAAAAATCTAAATCGAATTTGTTTTGTATTGTGCATTGTATGATTTGTATGAATAAAAATAAATAAATAAATAAAATAAAAATAAAAAGAATACTACACAAAAAATCAACCAAAATAATAATTTTATAGAATTCTATCCGTCTAATTCTTACAAATCTGAAATGTCTACCTTAATTCCAAGAAATACGGCGTTGCGATAAGATCTCTGCAATTTGGATTAACACATGTATCAATATTTTCTACAGTAGTGCTGGTAAATTGCTTCCGCACTCAATACATGACCTAGTTATGATTCCACTGCGAACATGATTTGTATTAAAGCCAGTAAATTTGTCGATGTTATGTGACCACGCTAATAGAAGTTGTTAAGATCATTATAAATATCGGAAAAAATATAAAGAATCTTTTTTTTGACAATTTTGTAGCAAACAAGTATGATTTGATGAAAAAGCGTACATGTATTTTCTGTATTATAGATAGATGGCTGGAAAATTAGGTATGGAATGCATGAATGTTTGCTAAAATTATGGCTATTTTATATTATTTGGAAGGCTTATAGTGGTTTGAATGACACGTTAAATTCAGGTAAGAGCGCTAATTTAATGAACGACGATATAAGCATTGCGTTTTAGGAAACGTAATTTCATTTAAAATGGTAGTTTTTGACTGCGATATTGAGTAAGTTTGCTTTTTCCAAGTAGTGAAGCCTTATTCGATTTGCGTACTCTCTATCGAGTATCGGGTATATTCTACAGCATAAACAAAACAGATACTTTAAATTCCATGGCTTCGAACTTTCCCGAACTATACACCAGAGTACGGACAAAAGTTTGCAACTACACCCTGAAGCGTTCAGGAAAACATAATATAAAACTAATTTATTTCAGGCGAGACTTTAGTACAAAGAGCATTTAGAACGTAATATCAAGGCAGTCACAGAAACAAAGCTAAATTAACCTTGGCTTATCAACCATTAACTCATTTGGCGAGGGTCCAAAGGTTCGCGATTTTGCTACCAAGATACATAGACTTGGCAATGCACTTATTAAAGGCAGCGGATTTACTAGACGGGAACGGTTAGCTGTTATGCGAATGGAGCGGGATATGAATTCGAGGTTATCGCTTTTTGGGTTTATAATCGTATGAGTAGTATAAAGACTGTTCTATATTGTATTGGTTTGGGTGGACTACATCATAGATAATGCACTTATTAAAGGCAGCGGATTTACTAGGAGGGAACAGTGAGCTGTTATGCGAATGGGGCGGGATATGAATTCGAGGTTATCGCTTTTTGGGTTTATAATCGTATGAGTACCCATACGGGTAGTATAAAGATTTCTTCTATATTGTATTGGTTTGGTTGGACCAAGATACGTAGGCAATGTAAATGCATATAATAAGTATTAAAGGCAGCGAATTTACTAGACGGGAACGAGTAGTATAAAGATTTTCTTCTATATTGTATTGATTTGATTGGATTAATATATATATATACTATACTTGGCAACTTGGCAATGCACTTAGCATATACTAGATGGAACAGTTTGGGTTTATTAGTCATAATATAGTAATACCTACTTTTTTGTCAAGGTTTCTAGAACTAAAATTTGTAGAGAACTGTGTACCTATGAAGTAATTGTACCAATGTATATTCATGTTTTTTTTTCGTAACTTATTTTATTTTTTAAGCTGAAATTTTATACATATCTATTTTACGTACAATACATATTATTTTATAATCATACAAATTTTCAATTGGATCACAGAAAAAGGTACTAAACAACAGACTATTGCACTTATTGCGATTATGATATGAGTAATTAATGTAACATTGACTTGAGAAAAAAAATCTACTAATTTGTCTTTGCCGTAACAATGTAAATTTAAATACACAGTTATAAACATTCTACCGTAACTAATATTTCCTTCTTTTGAATCTTCTACATTTCTACATATTTTAAGCATATTTCCATAAACTTATTCACTAACTTTACTTGGATAAAGTCTAAAAGTAGTCAAATTATTACAGCAGTATAAAAGCAATATTTTGGATCTAAGTTTCTCATACCAAGCGCTGTTCTATTAATATTTAATAATATGCGGTTCTCTTTAGCAAATGTATTTAGACTAGTCTAAATAAACTTTGAATTTAAATACATTTGAAGAATGGAGTTTTATCTTATAAATTATGATTTTATAAGGTCTTTTATGTGTCATTTCCTATTTACGAAATTGTACTATCCATCTGTCTTTAGGGTTCCGTACCTGAAAGGTAAAAACCGGACTCTATTAATAAGCCTGTCTGTCTGCCTGTCACCAGTCTGTATCTAGGTTCTACAAGTGAATATAATATCCCTCATTCCGAGATTGACATACGTGTTCTTCAAATAATTAAACAGAAGGCTAACTAATTAAGATTTTGTCTTAAGTTATCTAGGTCTGTCAAAGATATCAGTAACAACCCTGAATCTGAAATCTGGCGGTGTTGGAACACCCCCTTGCCTTGGAGAGCACGTAAAGCCGTCGGTCCTGCGCCTGATCTCTCTCCGGTCGTGTCTGTCTGCTGTCCCATCGAGTTATGAGAGTAAAGAAATACAAAGTGCCCATGTGCTTGCACACACACTTGTGCCCTGTAATACCTCCTGCGCAGTTGGCTGGTCTTTATAGAGATCGGCCGCCGTGGCCGAAATTCGGTCAGGAGGAACATTTCTGTCAATAATCACCTATTCGGTGAGCCATCTCATTCTATTTCCTCCAAAGCACAAACCGCCATAGTAGCACTCAATTTATTAACCGATGCTCTGACCAAAAACCTGAAGTTAGCAAATTCCTGTCATAACAGGAGTGCCAGAATCAAAAGATAGATTGAAAATTCTTTATTGCTTTTCTATAATAAAAGCTAACTTAATGCCTTAATGGCATTTTCTACCAGTTAACCATTGGTAGTGTAATGAGAGATAAAAATCAAGAAACATCACAGTAAATAAATAAAAATAGAAATAAAAAACAGAAACATACTATATACATACATTTATATTTACAGATATTATGTATGAAAAAATATTATAATAATAAATAGATAAAATAAAATAAAAAGAAAAACATACACATACATACAGCAAGGAAATCAATTATTGCTTCAAGTGATAACAATTTAATGTCTCGAATGTAAGTTATTGGTATCTAAAAAACAACTAATTAAAAATATTTCTTTGATGAGCCTTACAAAATTTACAAGAAAATTATACACCTCTACGCATTTAAGTCGATTTACCGGTACGAAGTTATTTATTGTACCCGATATTACATTCTCCTACATTCCCTGACATAAATCATGGCTGTACATTGTAATCTCTTGATTTTGTAATAACGGTTCGAATATTAGATAATTCTAACTCATAAACTTAAATGATAAATAATGATGCTCGTAATTTAGGTTAAATTGTAATTTTCATAATTGGGGTTGCATTGCTTGTATCCGTTATTGGTAGCAAATTATATTATGAAGAGATTGCACAATCTATTTATAGTCCATGGCAAGAATAAAAAACTTCTATTCTATCTATAATAAATACTATGTTATTAAGCAAATACGATAGCACTTTTTTAAAGTCGTAAATAAAAAAATAATTGCCAATTTTTGAATGTTCTTGCTGGCGTTTTAAAACATATAATATAAAAAAATAAAAATGTTTTCTTCTTTTGTTTTAACGCGATTACTTTCCCTATTAAATGGAATACTTTTTAAAGGATTTTATAGATAGTTTCTAGTGACTGTCACCCGTGACCACGCTCACTGTAAGGTGTTCGAAACGTCGGTTTATAATTATGTATAATAAACCGCGTTTAAAAACCTTTAATATTTTTTTTCTTACGACTTCAAAAAGGTAGAGTTTGTCAATTTTGCCAAAAATAGAACAGATTTCATCACACTTAATCTATTCAAAATCGGTGCAAAATCTAGTTTAATCGAAAATAGGTAAAGACGCCGACTTTAAATAGATCTTTATTATTACTCATGCCAATGCCATTTAATACATTGACTTACGTAAGCTATCTTCAATTCGTATGCTATTCAAATTTCAAAATGTAGATCACTCCAAAATGTTCAAGTACTAATAATTTAACAGTAGCTAAAGTATAAAGCGGTAGTTATTTTACTCTTACAATGAGTTGAAGAGAAGTTAAAAAACTATTAAAGCTTCAAAGTGAAACGTAGAATAAGTTTTGCATTCAACGCTCGGAACAGCAAAAACTAAAAATCAATCTTTTCCATCTCGAGATGTAATGAAATGCAGTTCACAAACCATTTTTAACTTGTATGCATATTGTATTATTAAATTTTAATCGTTGAGTTATGATGGAAATTGATAGATAATAAATTATGATAAACAAGCCTAAAATTAGCTTTGTTTTTTTAATGTAGCGACATCTAGGTTATTTTTAATGAACTTTTCTTTTATGTCATGATAGCATAGTGTAATAGACACTAGTTAGGGTAAGGAGAGATTCGCATGTTCTTCGTTAGTTTTTTACACTTAAAATAAATATAAATACATAGTTTATGTTTTCATTACATACATCTAAACAGCGTATTCAAAAACACAATTTTGTGTATATTATAGTGAGGTTAGAGCCTAGAAAAGGATATCTAATTCGAAACACTAAAATGCGATAATTCTCGTGAAAGATGTATTGTTTTTATAGTATCAGCAAATGTTACAATAAATATAAAAATGCAGCAAGTCCACAATATATTGGCACAAGACGCATCTGTGCCCGCCAACTGCTGCAATTTGCCAAACAGAAGACACGAAAAACAATTATTTCTACATTTTTTGTGGCTTTCATATAAATAGCGCTTTGTATTTATACTAGCTGCGCTCCACGGTTTCAACCGAGTACATCTGTTTTCCCCATGGGATTTGATCAAAATTCTTTCTTAGTGGATGACTACGTGATAACATCTACCTACATGCCAGATTTCAGCCCGATCCGTCCAGCGATTTAGGCTGTGTGTTGATAGATCACTATGACAGTCAGGCACCTTTGAGTTTTATATAATACATTAATCCATAATTAAAATAATATAAAACTAAGTTTGTTTCTTTGATAACCCTTTTTTTACTAGCTGTGTCCCGCGATTTAACCCGCGTTTATCTCCCGATCCCATGAAATTTCCGAGATAAATATCATAATATGTTTTTCCTAGGGTATTCAACAGTCTCTGTCAAAAGTTTCAATCAAATCGATCGTTTTTGGTCTTATAACAGTCAAGGCGACCGTAGACAGTCCGTGTGTACAAAAATTATTGGAGTATAAAAGGGTCTTGTTAGGCCTGATTCGTACCTTTTCATGGAATTCAGATGAATAGAAAAGTTATTATATTATCAGAAACCTACAAATATATGTAGGTATTGTAGTCAAATGTGTTTATCAGGAAAAGGAAGGGACTAAAGGAAATACTTGTTCATATTTGTTGAAAGTTAAAAGATATTTTAACATCCATGACACAAAATTTCCACATAAAACTATTTCTATTCGCGATTATTTTCTTCATTATGGGACGTTTTTAATAATGTTTTAAAGATTCTGGATATCTTAGATTATATGACGTCAGCGGCCGTTTTCAATAATGTATTGAAGAAATTGGATAGTTTTTGTATCTCAGATTATATGACGTTAGATTGACAGAAGTCATAGCAAAAGCTATCCGTCGACAGCATATTGAAATCAAAGTCCTCATCATCATCATCATCATCATCACCATGGCCTTATGAATCTATTGTAGACTATTTATGCAGTCATGTGTGTGTCACAGCTCTTTTGGTGGCTGTTTTACCCTATCCGCGAAGCACAAATGCGGCTGCATTTAGCGCACTTATATTGTCCGGTCAATGAGGGCGGGTTGGACATTGCGAAGTGTCTCCTCGCCCGCTTCTCCGCCAGGTGTCGGAACCACTCCTGATCGTGGTTAACACGACCCTCCTTGAGTGTTGCGCGCCACTCCTCGCGGTTACTCGCACACTTTTCCCACTCATTCTCGTCGATTTTGAATGAAACCAAATCTCTTTTAACGCAGTCCTTGAATCGAAGTAATGGGCGTCCTACACGTCTTTTACGTCCAGCGATTTGGCTAAAGAGAACTATTTGCGGTAGCCGGCAAGAGTCTAAACGATAGACATGTCCCAGCCACCGAAGACGTCTTTCCTTAAGTAGCGCCGCTATGCCGGGCATATGTGACTTGTTGAGGACGTTTTCGTTAGTCACTTTATCCCGCAACGTAATATCTAGGATTTTGCGAAGACAACGTAGGTGGAAGGAGTTAAGTCTCTTTTCTTGTCGCGCATAAGACGTCCAAGTTTCTGAAGCGTATAGGAGCACACTTAGGACACAAGCTCTGTAAACAGTTATTTTAGTTGGTATTTTAAGGTGTTTATTATTCCAAACGCGTTGGGTCAGTTTCCCGAATATCGTCGCAGCTCTGCCAATCCTAACATCTATTTCCCTATCATGTGAAAGGTTATTCGTTACGATAGATCCAAGGTAGCGAAAATTGTCCACCACCTGTAAGGGACACTCGTTTAGAGTCAAACGTGGCTCTGGTGAAAGGCCTTGCGATAAAACAACCGTTTTCTTTTTATGGATGGTAAGGGAGAATAAGTCACAGGCGTTTGAAAATTTGTTGATTGTACTTGTAATTTACTCGCAGTTTCGGCTATGAGGGCTACGTCATCCGCAAAAAGTAGGGCATCGACATAGAGGTCTTCGCGATTTTGTTTTGAACGTAAAAGGGATAAGAAAAGCTTTCCGTCTTGTCTTGTGTGTAAATGTATCCCGTTTGATTCGTCCTTAAAGGCAACCCTCAGCAGTGTAGAGAAGAAGATTCCAAAGAGCGTAGGTGCCAGGACACATCCTTGGCGAACACCCCTGTTCACCGAAAATGGCTCTGATTTTCATCAAACAACACTGATGCACGCATTTCGTCGTGGAAAAGTTTAATGATCTGTAAAAATTTGGGTGGGCAGCCAACTTTGGTCAATATCTCGTAGAGTCCCACACGGCTAACAGAATCAAAGGCCTTACTGATGTCAATAAAAGCAATGCACAGCGTTGTGTTTTGCTCGCGACATTTCTCCTGTATTTGTTTAAGAGTAAATATCAAATCTGTAGTTGATCTTTTGGCCCGAAAGCCACATTGGGCTTCGGGATATATGCTCTCTGCAAGCTTTTGCAGCTTTTTTTATTATTATTTATTTATTATTTATTTATAACAATGAGGTGCCTCGATAGTTATTGCAGTCTCCGCTGAAATCAAAGTAAGTGCAAAAAAATAGATTTGTCTTACTTTATTAAGCAAAATAAGGGATAGATAGAATATTATTAGCTTCACAAATGTCTATTCATCCTTCTTGATAATTCATGACTGTTCGTAGAGAATATCTATACATATTTTATGGGCTATATATAACATTATGCTAAGCGGAGCCGCGCAGATCAGCTAGTACACTATAGTTTGTCATTTGATGCTGAATACTAAATACATAACAAAGGTCTCGGAGTTTAAATGAAGATTGGCACCAACTGCAAACTAAGCTAACCTTGGTGTCGATTAGTGTGGTAATAGTTAACACTATTGCTAACTGAATTAATTGTATCAAAAATACCCTTCGCTTTAGTTTCAGCAAAGAACGGATAAGTTGTTGAATGTGACCGTGTGTCTGATTGATTTTAAAAGTATATAGTCCATTGGAAGGTTACTTTTGGGTTTGGATTTTTCAGAGGACGGATTTTTATTTTTTAGATGTCATGGAGGGGTTAGTGTAAAGTTAAATTCATTTTAAATAATATACTTTTAAAAGAAATTTGAACGCGGATTATTATACATTATTTTACATTATTATTTAACCCGACTTTTAGAGCACTTTACAGCGAGCGTGGTCACGGGAGACTGAGATGACAGTTGTCTTCATGACAGTTTTGGAAAATTGGCTCGGATTCTTGCAATATTGACTTACAATGTCCTCTTGTCTTTTGGTAAGCTTGACATGGGGTTTTAAATTTTTTATTAGTTGGTCCCAGGTGTTAGAAAGTCTCAAACCATCTTCTCCATTGAATGTTTGATGTTTTTTTAATTTCAATAGCCTCATGTTCCAGTCGTCGAAAAAATCCTAAAAATTAAAAAGTATTGTATTCAAAATGGAAAATACTCGCATTAAAACAAACACAAGATTATATTAAGTTAAATTCAGGTTTGTGGGGTTGCAATCCTTGTCTTGCGGTGGCCATATTGGAAAAGAGTTGCATAATTTGGTTTTTATGGTTTTCCTGACAAACTATTGCTCTCTCAAAAATATTATAAAGAAATTTTTTATTACAAATTGAATTTTCTACAATTTTGTCCTTTAGCTTTTTGTCGTAAAATCAAAATTGACGAAGTTATAAACGAAAGTCGATCTAACGTTTTTGACACTTTTTCCAAAAGGATTCCAACCGCACAAATTTGGTTTTAATTTCACACCGATCACCTCTTAACCAAAACATAAAATTGCATCCTCTGGCACATCCAAGGTAAGCCCAAATAAATCTAACATTTAACATTTAGTATTTTGTTGTGTTTATTTTTTCTCCAGTATTTTCCACATTGTATAAAAATGCTTTTAACGTGCGATGTATTTTTTCAACTTCAAATCCTATAGATTACTTTCACGCATAAATTGAGTAACATTATAGTTTTAACTTATATTATAAGTTTCTCGTATTTGTATCTAAATAAAGGCGCATTTACATTGGTCGATAAGCCTCGCATGCGGGTGCTCTGTATTTGGCCTAACGGTGAATGAACTCTTAAATCCACCGAACCCCGAAAATAGATTCTATGGACCAATGTAAATGCCCCTTTGAGTCTTTTGCTAACATCCTTTTCCATGCAAATGTTTCTTTTACATTTATCTGTAGAATTTGTAAATAACTTTATATTACTGACTCCACTTATAATACTGACATTTATATCAAAGTACATCTTTAAAAGGAACAAAAAGTCAGTTCGCGACTCGTCAATCCTTAAAAAGTAAATAAAAATTAAATGTTTACTCTTTGCCATTGCAGTGCATATTTTTAGCTTTTATAAGAGTCGAAGGATTTATTAGTTTGAAAATTGTGTTTTTAATGTCAGTTTGAATGATTTTAAAAATTTGAAGTTTTGTATAAATATTGTTAAGCTTTAGTTTTTGTTTATTTATTTTTTACGTTTAAACCATTGAACTAATTTGGATGAAATTTTGTACCAATATAGTCTCAAAGCCGAGAATAGACATAGAATACTTACTATATAATAGGAGAGGCATCATACAATTTTCAGTTTGCCTCGAACTCCTTCTCAAATAGTCCTAGCTTTCGATATACTCGCGTCTCATCTGATAGATTTCTCTACAAAACGAGCTTGATTCAAAACCCAATGTTTTCTACATACAACAAATCATAGAAAATGAAAACAATTTATAACAAATTTGTTAAAAGAAAAATGGACACTATTTTAAATGCTATTGCAACATTCCAGATATCACAGATTTTGGTGGAAGAGAAACCTTCTAAATAATATTGCTTAGATTTCAGCAGTCTCGACATTACGAATAAATTGTATATGAATTATGTGTCGTTCAAATTAAAGTTTTATTTCTTAACATAATGCTACTTTTTTTTTGAATTTTTTTTTACTTCATTACGTTTTGCCAAACAAGCTCTCAGATCCCTTGAGCTCCTCAATCAACATTACAAAAGTATTTTATATTTAAATGTATTCGCTCATGGCTCAATACTCCAGTGAGTCTTGTACATGTTATGGACCAAGTAATTATAAAGGGCATTATTTATACTGCCCGGGCGTTATGAATAATGCAGAGCTAAATCGGACTAAGTGAGTAATTATCATCTAAACTTCATTATTCATTATGTTGTCTATTTATCACTATGTTACCATTGGACAAAGTTCAGTTATTCTAAGTCATAATCAACTTATGAGTTTGATTATGTAAATTGTTTAAATTTAAGTTTTTTAATACATAAAGGCTATTAAAAGACGAAAAAGGTTGTGTTTAAGATAGTTAAGTAATTCTGGTTTACGTTTTCAATTAAGTTTAATTGTCAAAAATGAAGAGAACAGTATTTTAACACCGTTTTTTATTACTCCCAATAGGTAAGGGCATCATGCATAATGCCCAGACAATTTGATTATTTGAATAGATTTTATCAAATTGCCTTCTCAAAACTGACATTTTTCATAATGCCCGGGCAATATGTATAATGACACATAAATCATTTGGTCCATAACATATATCTTATTTACTATTTTAATTAAATCTTGCTATTTGTGTCACCTTGAAATAAAACTGTTGCTAATTTGTAGCACAATTTTCCTTGAAAATTCTTCACTAATATAATTAATTTTCTTCTCGCTCCTCTGTAATATTTGATTTTATAATTATTCCAGAAACTGAAGGAAGAAAAATGTACAAACTTACTTGCCTTTTAGTTATGAGAAAAGCTCGGAAATTTGATAAATATGATAGGATAGAGAAAAGTTTAAGTTAAGTTGCTTTTACAAGATTTTTGTTAAATTGAAAGCAATAAAAAGCCTTTTTAGATGTAGTTAAAAACTGTTTTGTACGGTTAATTAATGCTTTTAAATAAATGCTTTTTAGGGATCCGTACGTAAAGGTAAAAATGAGACCCTATTACAAGGCTTTCGCTCTCTGTCTATCACCGTAGTTGCTATAACACCTAATACCAAAAATAATATAATATATATTAAGGAGGGTCAGATATGGAACCATTCGTTTGCTAATCCGACTCACACTTGACTTGTTTTATTTATTGATAGTTTTGCAATAAATAATGGATCAAATCAAGCTACATATGATTGATAAATTAAATTTTATTTTTAGTTTTGTAATAGAATCCAGTGAAATGCTGTTAGGTGTTACAAAGGTTTTCGCTTTTATTGAATTTCAGTTAGTTTCGTGTTACCGATTGTACTGATTTCTATGGATCTATTTTTATTTAGAAAATATTTTAGTATAGATACAATGCAGTTATGATAGACTAAGTGTTAAGCGTAGCTTCTGTAGAATGGTACGGGAGCGAAATCAGGCGAAATGGCTAGTGAAAACATAATGATGTTAAATACCCTTATAGTCTTTCTTGAGTAATAGTTTATCGAACACAAAATGGTATTTCAAATCGGCCCAGTAGTTCCTGAGATTCTTTTTAAAGATAAACAAACACTTAAGCTTTTTATTATATGATATACTTATTTAAAATCGTTTATACTACATTAGTTGGTAGTCAATTTATCTTATTATCGCACTTTCGATACAAATGCCAAAAGGGACCTAATTCAGCATTATAATCTAAACAACCATGAAAAATACTATTTTTCTATTCATGTCCACTTTTTGTGCTATTGCTTATTAATCAACTTAAAAAAATCCGGTTATTTTAAATTTATTTTTCATGTTACACTCTCTACGCCTTTACGCGGCTGTAGTATTACAGTATTATAAATGTTATCACGCTATTTCAGCATATAACAACCATAATTTAAGCAAATACTCACTTCCCACCCTTTTACAAGTACCAGGGCCGCATAAACAATTTGGAGCTGTACAGAAATCGTTTATCAACACGCTCCCAATTTGTAACGTCGGCGGCATCTGCACGACTCATTTAGCACGATTGATAACATTGAAAATTCAAAAGGTACCCCTTTAACGCCATACAGATTTTAAGGCTATTTTGTTAATATTTACCAAGCATTGACAATGAGAAAGCTAGGATAATGTTCACTAACCTATGCCATGCCTGACTGAAATCTTAATGGGCTTACATGACATATTTTTCGATGTTATTTCAACAATTTATGTCCGAATATTCAAGCAAATTGTATCGATATCATAATAAATGAATTAGCAGGACTAAGTATTATCTCAGTTTCATATAAAATACAATATTAATAAGGCTGATATTTCATAAAATACTTTAGGTTCTGACAGCGCTTTTAGCACTAATGATAGTACTTTTCTTACAAATAGAATGATTGATTAATGGAATCGTAATGTAAGAGGAATGCTTATTCATTTCATTTGTTTCTCTTGTCATGGAGAGACAAATAAGGCACGTTTAATGATATTATATTAAGTATGCGATAGCTTTATTCCTGTCTATATTTTCAAAGTATTTTACCTGCAATAAATGTTTAATTTTTTCTCTCGTATAGGAAATTTAATTTCTGTGTAAATAGGTTTTCTTTGAAATTTTCCGACAACAAAGGTTTCTTTTACATTTTTGTAACCAGTCAAATATATGATAAAAATTATTTAGAACATTTTTCATATTTTTTTTTAAACTATTTTGTGTTTTTTATTCAAATTAAATTTGATATATTTTTTGATAAATTAACAAATTAAGAAATGTTCACGACACACACTTCTTTGTTAACAAACTCGTTAAAGCAATATATTTTTCTTAAGGACTGGCTCAGGCTCATGAAGATTGATGGCATGTTCCAGCGACGGTGCCAATGGATTGACATCGTAATTTACTCATTGGTGTTTTTAATTTAGCCATCTCTAAGTTTGGCGGGAAAATACATATGACTTAACTAGTTTTTTTAATATAGCTTAACTAGATTTTTTTTTGTTTTTTTAGCATTTAATGATACAGCCAATCATTCAACGTCCGTAATATCCATCTATCCAACCATAAAAAGAAAAGATGATAATTTATCCATCTAACTACTAAATATACCAACATTGGCGTTTTCTATTTACTAGCCCAAGTTTGACGACAAAACTAATTATAGTTTATTTTTTTTTCAATTTCATATACCAAAAAAATCTTTTGACATATAAAAATGTTTTTTTTTTTTTGTTTTAGGGAATAACCCGTAACATCCATCCAACAACGAAAGAGAATCTGACAAGTTTTCCATCAAACTTAAGTATAGTCTACACAATGTATATAACATTGACGTTTTTAATTTACTCGCCCCTAAGTTTGAGAAGAAAATAAATACCTTCAAAAGTTATTTATGCGTGAGAACATCTGTGAGGTGACTATAGGCTATCACTAAAGTTAGCGTGGCATTTTTTTAAAAAGAATTGAAAGTAGAGAAAAATCATTTCTTAGGACACACGTTTGTGTTACCTAATACCTTGACTGGAATTCTCCAAGCGACTTTCAGTTCAAAAGCTCGTTTCCCTTAATTTGTTAATTAAGTACTTTTGAGTCATGAAATGTGCCTATCTATATTAGACTCAAAGGTGACTAACCGACTGACTGACATAATGATCTATCAACGCACACCCCAAAACGCTGGACGGATCGGACTGAAATTTGGCATGCAGGAAGATGTTATGATTTAGGTCCGCTAAGAAAGGATTTTGATCAAATTCCACGGGAACGGGGAAAATAGATAAACGCGGATGAAACCGCAGGGCACAGCTAGTGTTGAATAAATAATTATCTTTCTAAGAATATTTCTAATGATACGAAAATAACATTTTCTTAAAATGAAATGAAAAAAAATTCCAAGTTTTTTTTTGTTTCGGTCTATTATACCCCTATTTTTCTTAAAGGCTCAGGCTTCATGGAGATTGATTGCGTTACAGTGACGCTGCAGTTGATTGACATCGCAATTTACTCATTGGCGTATTTAATTTATTCGCCCCTAAGTTTGGAAAATTAATCTAATTGGGGTTTAAAGTTTAAAAAATTAATCAATGGGAAATTTAAAAAAATGACTATTCTTATGTACTTTGTAAAATGTTTACGTGAATAAAAATATTTTCTATTCCATTCCGTTTTATTCTATAATCGTTTGTTAATATGAGCTTAAATTAACAATGCACAAGATCGTTTTAAAAATAATTTTTATAGCTTTTTGAATCGTGAAAGATAAAGCCGTTCGGATGAATAAACCAGGCGTACACATCATTGATATTTACGACTATTCTGCTGTAACTTTCACACATGCTTATTTAGTTTTTATGTTTGGTTAGCGACTGTGTAACGATAAAATATGTTATTAGTAATCTAGGGTTAATCCAATATTTTTCCGAGATTTCTGATATATTGTATTTTTTATTAAATGCAATATAAAATAATCGATGATACAATAAGAGCGACTCTATAAAAAATAAAAATAAAACCAATAGTATTACCACAGTGTTAAAATCATACAGTAGTTGCACGATTTTTGAAGTTTGAAAAAAAGCCTCAGGGCTGTAACAAATTGTGTACACTGGGAAGTAAAAAAATGGTTTTTGAATGAGAGAGTGTGTTCATGATTCGAATTATAAAAACATACAATACATATTGACTTTTTTTTAAATTTTACACAATCACATTATAATATAAAGATGTGTCCCACAAAACGAACGAAAAAGTCGACATTTATCGAAGAATATCTGGGACGCTGTCTATGTGCCAGTTTCGTGCAACGACTGTATGTATTCTTTAGACTGTGGTTTTACTTTAAATTACCTTGTTATGACATTGTAGGTACATTATATATTTATCAGGAAAGAAAAACAACATTATTTTAACAAAGCCACTAGCAATTACTGGTTGCTTATCTTGTCGCCTTTAGCCATTTAATTGTTAGGTTCGGAAATTAAGACCTTTACATTGCGTGATAGAAACCAATAAAAGATGGCGGACACATTTGATGGGTTGAACTTTTGATGCCAAATGAGCAGGTAAGTTTTGTTAATCGTTTTTTATTCCCGTATTTTTATTTACGTATATCTCGGAAATGATTTTGTGCGATCAAATTGGACTGGATTTCCAATAAAAAAACTGTTAAAAATTGACAGCAGATATTGTAGTCTATTTTTAATTAACCGACTTTACAAAAAAGGTTATGAATTTGAGCGTAGTTTTTATTTCATTCATTTCAAGTTATCCTAATTAGGATTCTCGATTGGTGAAAATGGATAAACAAACTTTAAAAACCATGACGTGATTGTTAAGTTCGTCAGAATTGACTCGAGCCTTTTTTCAATTTTTTTTAATATTCATAATAGTTGAAGAATTGGCTCTAAAAGCTCACTACAATAATTCCCTGTACAGTTAAAGCAGTAAACAATTGTTGGTATAAAAACACTTTACCCTCATTGCTTTTAACTCATCCTAGAACAATACTGTCGCCTCTAATTACAGTTGCTATGACATTTATTTTTGTTTAAGCAAAGTCTCGGGAGACGTGTAATTATTCAAAGAAGGACATTAATAGCGGCGGTCAGTTATAAATGAAAATGTGACGGAATATCCGGGGAATAATGACGCTTAAAATATGCAGCCGAGAAAAATATCTTCTAGTGGCTGCGGTTTATGCTTATTCTTCCCAGACAGTTTTAAGCGTTGTAAAGGATGAATTTTAAATGGGAGTTGAAGATTGCTTCGCTATAAATACGGCTTAGTTTGTACTGGGAGGGTTTCCTACATATGACATGATATCAATCAGCATGAAAGAAAAAAAAGCTTTATTGCAATTAACACAGCGACAAAACAAATAAAAAAGAGACTTACAGCATTGCGTTGCAATTGCAGGCCCAGCCACGCTGGTCCTGCAATTGCAGGTTTTTACATACACAGCGCTGATTTTCAGTCTGCCCATCTGTCCAGGGTTCAACTTCTCACCACAACTCCACAAAAGCCACCAATACCAATCCAATAGTAATTAAGGAACAAGTAGTAATGAAAAAAAAATGAAATAGTATCGTTGTAAGTGCGTTTCTATATTTCTTTTCATAGGAGTGGAGTCGTTACTCATTCCATTACTCTCTTTACGCAGTGTCTCTCTATTGGCGCAGTGCACACAGCAATAGTCTATTGGGCCGGAGAGTGTAGGTTTGATACGCTCGGGTAAAGATGAAATGTGATGAGCATTGTAATTTTCTGCCGTCTGGGTGATTTATCTTTACAAAAAATGAATGTATAAGTATATATCTATATCGGTAATCGGTTCGGGTTATATAGCGTTGTGTTAAATGTCCAAGTATATCTATATTATTTATATTTATTTATTTCATTTGTTTGATGATGATCAAATTTGAAAACTTGGAACTAAATGACACCAAACAATTAGAAGAAATTCTATTACATCCTAGCCGAATATGGTTTTGAAAAACTTGTACAATAAATAAAGTATTGCTTAGTAACAATCGATAGCAAAAGGTTTTAACGGAAGCATATCAAGTTTCCAAGAAGAAGGTTAAGGTTTTGCGATATATAAAAGAAAATAATATTTTTCTTTGATGTGGAGTTTGATTAGAAAGAAAATACGTTTATTTGAAACACAACATTACAATATTATTATATTTCATTCCATACAAACATTTTTAAATATGTGTATTGTTACTAACATTTGTTAACAGTAACTGAAATGTCAATGTCATGATAGTATAAAACAGTGGTGCCATCTATATAATTGATCATTGAGTATTATTTTGTAGTTAGTCTTGAATGTTTAAGTATTTAATGCATTAGTTAACTTTGTGTAATATTTAATATTGTCATTAATTATTATTGGAAATTGACATGAAGTAAACCTAACGAAATGTATGTGTTGTTTATGATATTGTCATTTACCCTCTCTTAAATGGTGGGTCATTGACTATTATAAAATAGGTTGCAAGTGTTGTATTCCTCTCAGACTGTTACGAAATATTAGATAATAAACATGTACGTGCAAGTGATGTGTATCATTGGAAATAATTCCCAACAGTATGTTGACTGTTATAAAATGGCCTTCCACTTAGCATAGACATGTATTGTGCATGACATTGATTTTCAGTGTATTAGATAGAGATATATTTATATTTTCTTCATACGTGTAGAGAAATAGAAATCGGGGTTCAAGATCCATGCTAAATGACGTGAAGAAGAGACAGACAGACTTACTTACAATTCCATTAACATTCTAGTCGACAACCATTTGGAAATACTTGAAGAAATAAATCAAGTAAGTAACAATCGATAGCAAAAGGTATTAACGGAAATATATCAAAAGTTAACGTTGGTCGTGTAACAAATTATGAACGCGTTCAAATTACAAACGCTGAACACATGCTACCGACTTAACCGATGATAAATATGCGTTGTTTATTTTATTTTGCCATTGTTTCCAAGGGGAATTAAGGCCTTTGAGGATTATAAGAGAATATTTTTCAGACAAATAGTACTCGGCACATTGCATAATTGGGACAAGCTCGCACCGGTGTAATTACCACACCCCTACCAGAAGACCGGCCTGCAGTATTGCACTGTGTTTCGTTACGATAAGCTGGTGCCTTGAGGCCTGTATTTCTATCCCATTCCTCTCCCATCCTGTTCCACTTCTAACTTCCTATCTTTAATCCTCTCCTTATCTCTTCCCCTTCTTTCAAGCCAGCAAGGCATCTGTGACACTCTTATGTTGCGGATGTTTATGGGTAGCGGTCTTGCCTGCTTTTACATAAAAGAATATATACATATATATAATAATGTATCATTAGCTCTGTATCACTAAAACTAACTAACCGCTCATAATCGCCCTTAAGAATTGTATGTATCCTTACCATTCGTGAACAATACGTTATTTAATTCCGAGACTTCCACCGCACGATAGATAAAAACAAATGCTTTTATATGAGAGAAAAAACGATAAAAAAAACGCTTCTAATGAAAATCATTACACAGTTCGATAAACTTTGAACATTGTTCACGAACTGACGCTCAACGTCAACTTTCATTATAAATTTCAATCAACCGCTTTCAACTAACGATCTTAATTGTGCTAATTATTCCTATCTAATGAGATGAAAATGTTCAGTGAGGTTCCGTTGTTGCTACTATGGTTTGTGGTTCGTTTAAAAGTAAAATATTGTGTTCGATTGCTAATGTGAAACATTGATTTTGATGGAATTTTGAAAATTGGACTTTGCTAAATGACATGCTTGCTTATAGCCGTAAAAAAGGTCACCTTGGTCGGCGGTTTGTCCCGATCGTGTCGAAGGCCTTTTACGAGACGTTGGATAATAAACATTTATTTATTTATTTATTTATTTATTTATTCATAAAAACTATTATCTAACATTATAGTTGATCAGGACCAATTCGTTAGAGAGTTTACACATAAAATAAAAATTTCAATGTCATATTACATTAAGAACAAAATGTCAAAACTAATTAATATAATATTATGTCATTCGCATCAGGAATCAGTCAAATATTTGGTCACGTATACAATAATAATATATGGTCATACAATAATAATAATACAATGTCAGATTATAATAATATACAATAATAATACAATGTCAAATTTATAAGAATACGGTGTCAAAAACAATCATTTGCAACATGTACGTGCAAGTGCTGTGTTTCATTGGGAATAATAATTAACATAGATATCGAGTGTCATCTAGGGAAATTCGAGCTTCGAATTAGTTAAAAGCTTTGTATTTATAAATATTAGGTTACGATGGTGCTGGCGTACATGATGTGTTATAGCACCTTATAAAATAAAGAAAAAAAGTCTAGGAGAATTGGAAAAGACAAAGGCTTTAATTTAATTTTAAGGCTTAGACATGCTCTCGTAATTTTCTTATTTCTCTTTATTAAGTCTGTCTAGTTTTTTTTATTGTTTTCTACCAACTCTTGAGGTGCGCTATGTGTTTTTGTTGCGTGTTTCTAAAATTGAACAAAATGTATGCCATTTCTTGTTTATGGTTTATATAGTTTTTTGGAGGCTTAATATCATTTAGGTCCTTATTTATTTACACATTATTTAATCATATGTATTGCAGTAAATTTTAAAGCGTTTTTGAACAGTCAAAAATCATTTTTTATACATAAAAAAAACATAGATTAAAATAAAAAAATAGCTCTCATTCAGTGGACCACCAATGTTCTATACATATTCATAAATTTAGACTTGAATTTCACATCAAGAAAAGCAACATAGAACAAACGCACTATTGTAACCAAACACCACTGAATATTTATGGTATTATTCTAATATCGTTCAGTACATACAAAACATTTTCAAGCACATCGAGATTACCACTGGGATCATGTTTCAATTCCAGCCCAGTCTAGGATTTTGGAAACATTTTGCTCCCGTCATGTGAACGAATAGAGAAGGATTTTTGCTATTTTCGAAATCGATTTGAAAGTCCCGCCAGAAAGGAATGAAGGGTAGTCTCTGTATGAACTCACGGTTATTACAGCGTACTTTGTATTTTTTTATTATTTAATCGCAACTTTACGTAACATTTTTATAACATAACATTTTATTGCATCTAAATTATACAATTATACAATTATTATTATTATTATTATACAATATATATAACCGAAGCAAAATCAATATGAAAGAGTTACATAGCATAATACCTAAAAGCTAATGTTTTCCTAGATAGGTTGTCTGGCAACCTGTATTAAGAGAAACATGAATTTGCATTAAACAAAGACTTTGTATTTTTATTTTGTATACAAATGCTTTTAAGAGTTACGCGGTTTATTAAATATTATTTTTTGCACGACGTTACAAACGGGCGTCACGAGTGACTCGGCTGAAAGATATACCGCGTTTAAAATATGTTCAGAAGCATTTTTCTGTAATCGATATAGAAAATACTCCCGCGCGTATTTTTACTTTAAGTTTTTATGATTTATGAACAAAAATTGATTAATTTATGAGTTGAAAAGTGCATTCGCCTTCCCGGTTCAAACGTGAAGATGTCACATATAACTAAGCTTATTTGATTGTACTAAATTGTAGTTGCGATGTTTGATCCGATTCTGCCAGTTGCCAGCATGTTGGTAGTAAATATTTGGATATCTATAAATAATTAATCCTTGTTTAGCTAAGTCAGCCCGTGTGTTTACACGAGAATGTTGACATAATCACATGATCTCGTTACGGTCTGTGCATTTCCACAATAATAATCCAATACATATATGAACAAAACATACTTGTGCAAATGCACTGACCTTAACGAAAGACGCAGACCATCAGAGAGGCAGTATATTTGTAACAAACTTGCAGTTAGTCCACGTCAGACGTAAATAAAGAAATGCAATCCATTGTTCACTTCTTCTAGATGAATCCGTGGTTGAAATTAAGCCTTATATTTTGTTCTGAAAATTTAATAAAAGTGTCATCTTTTCAATAGCTACTTGAGAATTCGCAAAAGAATTAATTCGAATGTTAAGTCATCAAATACAATTACATCGTCTCTACATACATAGTATGAAACAAAGTCGCTTATTGCTGTCTGTTCCTATGTATGTTCAGATCTTTCTAAGTATTGCATGATTGCATATCTGCTAAGAAATTCACAAACTTATGACATAATAAACGCTTTATTTAAGGGGACAAATGTAAATAGAACATTATACTAACGACGGAATAAGACATTTGCATTTTAACAAAGACAAACAAAGGTTTATGCTTTAATGAATTCGGGGAGTTGGGCTGATCTGTTGTTTTATACATATTATACGTGGTGATTATCCATCTTAATTTTTGGACTGAAATAATCGTAAATTTGGCATGTTTGTAAACGAAAAAAATGTTTCTCCTGACCAAAAGACCAGCCAACTGCGTTTGATATATAAATGTAAAGTGAAGTGTGTGAGCAAGACAGGTGCACTGTCTATTTTTCACTCTCATGACCCGATAGACCCACACGTAGAATCAGGCGCAGGTCTGATGGCTTTACGTGCATTCTTGGGGGTGTAACACCATCGTCAATTTTCTGATTTAAGACTGTGTTCGAGATTGTTTGTTAGATAATTTCAACATTTTTAAACCCCACCTAAGATTCGAACCCAAGACCTCGATCAGTAGTTAAATATGCAAAAAGTAGACCAACGAGGCAGTAAAACCACTAGACCAACGAGTGTCCATTTATTCCACGCAAATGAGCATAATTGCATTTCACGTTTTTCAGCTCTTATAATATCCGTTAACACTTTTTCTAAATATCTTTTAGAACGTTGTATGTATTTTATATGTATAAAAATGTATATTGTGTATGCCATAGTAGTGGTATAGTTTGAATCGAAAATATTCGCGAGTGAAACCACGGGGCACAGCAGTATAATATACTCCCAAATTCGAATTTCAGTTCATCATAAATTCATTGCCGAACTCCCGTACTTGAAGCAGTTAAACGCAATGCAATGCATCGATAAACATCCACTAGAACTCCCGATTTCAGCTTGCGATTCAATGACTAATATGCCGAGTGCACCTGTAGTGCTCTTTGTTATAATGAGTGCCTGAATCGAGGGCAAATGTATGCTAAAATTATTTCTACGTATTACGAGGTAAGGCAATGTTTATAACAAGACTATATTTGCCACGCGGTTTCATATGCGTTGTAGTGTCAAGATAGTCTATAGCTCTCTTCATCAATCTGTCAATCGTAATCAGAAAGGGTATTTCAAATCGATCCAATACTTTCGAACATAGCGTGTTTTAAGGACACAAGCACTTCCATTCTTTAATATATTCCTAAATCCGTATTTCAGGTATTCATACATGCATTATCCAAACTCGCACTTGAACCAGTTAAACGCAATGCAATGCATCGATAAACATCCACTAGAACTCCCGATTTCAGCTTGCGATTCAATGACTAATATGCCGAGCGCACCTGTAGTGCTCTTTGTTATAATGAGTGCATGAATCGAGGGCAAATGTATGCTGAAATTATTTCTACGTATTAAGGAATTGTTGACTTGACTAGTGGGTGCCCTGCGGATTCGTTTGCGTAGAAGCATGATGCTTGATAATTTGTAGTCATCCATATAACATGAAATGAAATGAAATGAGATTAGAGGTGTCGAGATAAGAAAAAATGAGATGAAATGAAGTGATTTATTTGCTAGAATAGAAGAGATATACAGATTACTGTTACAGTTGATTATCATTCAGAAGTATTTCCATAAATTCTTCGTTGTAACAGGCTCTCCTTATATATGCAAGATTTCAAGAATATTGGCTGAATAGATAAAGCGTAAAGTTTGCATTAATGCATCCATTGGTGTAATGTTGACATTACCAATCTCAAATAGGAACCCTTTTTACAAGTCCTCAGAAATCAATTACTATCTCTTTCGGGATGTACCATATTATCCTAAGTACACAAATTAATTTTAATAATTTTTAAGTCTTCGAATAAGTGTTCCAAAGAATTTATTACGCTACCATTACCCGATTGAAAACTATTCCAATAATAAATATCTTCCAAAAATGCCTTTAATATTCGAAAAGTTATTGCAAAGGAATGCAGTGGCAGGCATTCAAGACAAATCGATTGCGTTCGCTTCCTTTCTCCCAGAAATCACGTCCAAGTATGAGCAGAAATTTTTCATTTCGAAATATCAAGTTCTTAATGGATTACTGGAACATTCTAGAACTATAAATGTTAAGAGGATTGGGTGTAAAGTGCAATGATACTCGTTTATGAAAATGTATTTTATTTTTGAATTATACTTGTATTACATTGTTGATTTACTCCTCGTGAAATAGATATGGTTTTAGTGTTTATCCCAAGCGGTCTATTCGCGTTTTTTTTCTGTAATAAAATGTGATAAACTTTTATTTTCGACCTTTTAATTTACCTTTCTCATCTATTCTTTTGGTATATGCAATGAAGCATAATATGATCATATTATTTTAATATCATTCCAATTTTTAAAGTAATTTTTTAATACATTATTAAAACGGTAAAACCAATGGAATTAACATCGCGATTATTACGAAAAACATTGTCCTTGTGATATCAACTGCCAAATTAATAGAACTTAAGTTTAGAATAAGATATAGTGCACAGGATTGCAAAACGCGTGCATTTTCTATTTCCTTACTCTCACTCTGTAATGGGACGGAAATCCAATTCGACCGCAGAGAGATCTGGCGCAGGACCGACGGTTTTACATACTCTTAGTACGGGCAGTGACAGCGTTCTGATTTAGGGCTACTTCTTAGATTTTTTATACCTGATAGATTATTATAAAACATCATAGTAGCTGCTCACTTTTCATATTATCTTCAATGCCACATTATTAAGGAATTAAATAGGGACGGTCTATTTTAAATATGTGTATTCACTATTTTTAATATTTTTGTTTTTATTAATAAAATGTTCAACATTATTATGCACCCGACGTTTCAAAAACTTTACAGCCAGCGGGTGGAAATAAGTGGATCACCTTCGTGGAAATAAGTGGAGGTCAGGAGGCGAGGAAAATCCTTAAAAAAGTATGTCCTTTAAAAATATATGTTTGTTTCAATGAAAGTATACTATGTTTGTAATTAGTAACATATTAAACAAGTTACAATCATAAAAAATAGATACAGTGGATAAAATAAAGTTAACAATATAAATATAATAAAATAAAGTAACAATATTCAGTTCCAGCCAGAATAACCTTTCTCGATTGAATTGTAACGGAGGTACAAAA
This sequence comes from Phoebis sennae, assembly GCA_001586405.1. Taxonomy (NCBI): domain Eukaryota; kingdom Metazoa; phylum Arthropoda; class Insecta; order Lepidoptera; family Pieridae; genus Phoebis; species Phoebis sennae. Next base: position 132,272 of record LQNK01000225.1, read on the forward strand.
ACTAAAGAGCCTGTTTTATGTAAATTACTATAGGACATTAACATAAAATTTCCCCATTGTAATTTTTCTTGGAATTATTTTTCAAGTCGATGCTTTGAACTTTAATATTTATTTCTTCTGTGGCTTATTTGAGAAAGGTTTTAAATTTTAGCTTTAGCGACCAGTGAAAACGATTATTCCAATGCAGGCTGTATGGCATGCACTACAGAAATCTCCTACACCCTCAATGCGAGCTCTAATGACCAGTGAAAGCGATTATGCCAATACGGGCTGTATGGCATGCATTAAAGAAATCTCCCGCACCCTGAATTCGAGCTCTTACAACCAGTGCAAACGATTATTCTAATACGGACTGTATGGCATGCGTTACAGAAATCGCCCGCACCCCACATACGATTCCTAATCATCAATGTAAATGCACCAATAGACACATCAATCAAATTAACATTAAATAATCATTTGATCACGTCAAATAACATTCTTATAATTAATGTGTTTCTCGAATCAAAATCTCGTGTATTAATAACCAAATCACTGCTAACTGGTTTAATTAAAATTAATTAATCAGCCTCAACTGTATTTCTATAATTAATTGAAGCTTCTGAATTGGAATTAATTTTAATAAGTAGGTTTTAATTTAATTTCAAAATTATATTGATGCATGAAATAGAAAACAAAATTAATTCCTGAATATCTTGTCCATTTAAAAACATTAAATTTAAATACATTAAAATATAACAATGTCCGAAACCGGTCTAAAAATTGTTTTTATAAATAAATAAATATTTAGGAACATTTAATTACTACGTCACCTAGTCCTATGATAAATATTGTGTAAAAAATTAATAAAATTAGTATTGCTATTTCGTGAAAATGCAGTTCCATGAAGAGGTAACAATACCAAGTATAAATTCAATAAAAATAGATATTTTGTAACTTACACAAATAATACCGCGAAATAAAAGAACAATTGAGAAGTTTTCGAGCAATTTAAACTTAATACAAAAGCAATTTAGAAACCTCTTTACCATTTGAAAGGCCTATCTTAACATTTTCTTCTTTTGAGTTTGCATCTTTAATCCAATTTATATAATACATTATCTGACCAAGTGATTTCAATACAGAGAGTTAGGATTACGCGAATTGAGTAAATCAGTGTGAATATTTTTTTTAAATCAATCATGATGTATAAAAAAACTCTGAAGGAGCCCACCCTGAAGCGGCCTGTATAGTGCTGATAATAATCTTTAAGCTACATGTCTAAAATGAACAGGAACAAACAAGGTCATTTAGTGTAAAATTCATATTAAAACCAATAGTTTATGATTATTCAACCATTTTGTATTCCCCATTTAGTTCATCATCGATACAACATTAGTTCGAAATATCGTGAGTAATAATTATTTAAAGGAACGTCATTATGTTGCATTTACCAATGTCGAAGTAACAAACGCATACGAGTATGCGCTCGATCTAGCAAGCGACTATTGTCACATTCATACCGTCACATGAGGAGTGGAGCTTATGCAATAGAAATAAATAAACAAATATTGCTTATAACATTCTTTAAAAAGCAGTTTATTAGAATTTCACGAGTTCTGTAATGAATAAAACGTTCTAAATCTGTTACAGACTTTAGATTTTATTTACATAAGACTTTCGAAGAAAAAAATTACATACATATATTTAAAGTCTATAAAAGCTTACAAAACATCCAAATAAATATAATAGCCACTTACAGCTATTATATGTAGAATTATATGAATGCAAAGCAACTTTTCAAACTCGAATAAATTATGTATATAAGGAATCTGAAATTCATAAGAACTCCGTATAGAAGCGGGACGCTATTTATTTTTATTGAAATATCGTTCAGCTGACGTGGCTTACTAGAACTATTTGGAAGCTCTCCTTGGTTTACATAATTCACCCTTTTGATATTGACGTAAAAGGCCTCGATTCAGTTTTTCCCGACTAAAGAACTTGTGTTTGTTTTTAGAAATGCTTTTGGAAGAGATTTCTATGTAACAGTAAATAGATTTTGATTAGGTCGTCAAATTATGTCACCGAGAATTCTAAACGAACAGTCGTAGTAACTTATCGTGGGTGGTGGTCATTATATTTCAGAGCATAAAGTATTTTTCACCAAAAAATTGATGTTTTCCTCAATTTCTTCACCTTTAATAAGAAAAACATCGTTGAACCAGATTATATGGTTCTGACATGTGCATAATAATTTTCAATTGTTTACTGATAGTGTCTTTGTTACAAAATACAAAACTATCAAGATGTTCTGGTTTCACACCAGTATGGCTTAGCGCAATTTAATACACTTAGCAGCAATAGATCAAATTTGCTGCTTAAAAATCTTGAATGCTTCAGAGACTAAATATTACGCTATATGTACGTGTGGATCAAGCCTTATTTAGACGTTGTCGATTCCCGGGGCATTCCCTCGCTTAGCATAATATCTCCAGTGACGTGACATGCCGCGGTTCCGATGTATTTGCGTTTTCCACGTTACATACTAATGAAGTTTGCATATAAATGTTCTAGATAATTTAATATTAGTGCAATTATGGCTTATAGATCCTACTAATATACTAGCAATAATATGGTAGTAGATTAAATCCCTTTCGTTGTTCAAAGAAATGAAGCGTATTTAACAAATTTCATGATAATAAATAACTTGTATGAAAGTGGTCCTTGCCTAAGGAGAGATTAGAAGCCCCGTAAAGATACCAAAGATCTTGAATGATAATGATACACATAGGCAAATTAAAGACGCGACAAAAAAAGATTGCAAACTGTAACGTCAAAATCTTATTTACGTTTTAAAAGTGTATTAAATCGGATTATTTATTCTAGTACCATAACATTTAGGCACAGAATATGACGCCATAAGCTACTTTAATTATTTCATTAATTTTAATCTATGGATTACTACAAAAAATGCACAAATTAACCACTACGTAAAATATACCGGGTTACTAAAGGTTCTTACTCGAAGATGACAATGACTTCCATGTCAAAATTCACTATCTCTTTCTCTCTCAGGTGGGTGGGTGGTCATTTAACTAAGTTTTCTCACTCCCACGTTATGTGTAACTTTTTGCGTAGCAAAAATATTCAAGATCTTTGATAAATACCAAAATACAGAATGTTGTCATTTCCCCAATCCCCTTGCTTAGCATAATATCGCCAATGACGTGACATGCCACGGTTCCAATACGTTACATACTAATTAAGTTTGCATATAATTCTAGATAATTATATATTAGTGCAAACGTGGCCATTAGGTCCTACTTATTTTATAAATGTACAGCTTATTTCTGAAATACTCTGAAAATACACTGATGAAATCGTATTTATTATTTTTACACTTCATTCTCAGGAAAATTATTATTGGTTATAACATGGATAATAATTACACGTTATTCGTTGAGTGATCCATTTAAATGTTGGTGGAAATATTTTAATATCGAATTTAAATTGTGAGATTAAATATAATCGCTTTAAAATAATGATTTAACTACTTTCCGAGAATATGGATATTGTTTGTAAACATTGGTCTGATTTTAATTACATTGTCTCACAATAACATTATAGATTTAAAACAAGGTACTTTTGGACCAAGGGTCATGTTTTAATACAATTTTATTTATGGTTATGTAAATTAAATATTTTTTATTTTATTCATTGAACAGATATTTCGAAGTGGAATAAACCTAAACTTGTAATAAAAATGGGACACTTCAGAAATGCTTATTTATACTATATATTTTAAGCATTAGTAGATTAATGTGAATATCGGCGTGAACCAATGAAAATATAGAGACTACTGACAATATAAAACTGTATTGCAGCTATTAAATTGTTAAAAGAACCCCACAGAAAATTTAAATACTTATACTGTAAAAAAGTACATTCCACTTGCATTGCACATAAAATGGGTGTGAATCTACGCTCAGCGGGCACTATCAGGGCTATAACTTGCGCTATCACCTCCCGCGACAAGAGCCTTTAAACGAGACACGGGCTC
>LQNK01000225.1:150825-163484 GCA_001586405.1 Phoebis sennae
CACCGATTTCGCTCATCTTCGAACTCGACGTTTTTTTTTGTTAAAACTATTTAACAATGCAATTTCATCAAAATCGAATTAACGATACTCAAGTTATCGTCGGACAGTTTGTCATACTTACATACAAACATACAAATATACAAGTGCCCGGCCAACTCGACTCTGTGTCGAAATATTACAGTACACAATTTTTTATACAATATTTTTCTTATGTCAAAAAATGCTTTATTCCGTTAGTTTGCAGGCGTGGTCAATTAGCTAATACAAGATAAGGGAGACATTCACAAATCAGTCGCAATAAAGGAAATAAGCATTCCAGGGGAAATTAAACAAGCTGTGTCCATTTGAATAATAAATGTCCTGCGTGTGACCCCTCGGCCAGGGGTAAGAGCTGTTTGGGGACCTATTTAGATCCTATATTTTTTTAGATAATTTGTGAAAACATTTAGATCGTTTAGGTAAGGTTTGGTTGAAATCTTTCGATTTGCTGATTAAGAAAAAAAACATTTAAAAATAAATAAGAAATTTAATTGTAATAATATATTAAACAATGGAATGCAGTTTGTTTTTAATAAACTGGGACAAGACTTCTTAATCATTAAGGCCTTCGGTTCGGCCTTATGATTCGGTTTGTTTAAAATGATATTTTTCGACGAATAGGTACTTTATTAACGTTACAATAGTTTACTATAGAAACGCGTATTATTATATGAAATTTAGCAATCCCACATTTTACTCATAGATATATATTACTAAATTATAGCATGTAATTGTAAACAATTCACTCTTATTTTTAATAATTGTTTTTTTCTTATACAGACTTTAAGTGGCTAATATACGACAAGAAAGACATTCGCAAGGGGAAAATTAAATAAGCTATTTGTATTTAAATAATAAATGTGCTGCATAAGGTTCCTCGGCTAGGGGTAAGAGTTATTCGGGGACCAAGAGTCGCTTTATTGTACCCATCCAGATCCTATATTTTATGACACAATACAAACGTTTAAACCATTTATGTGGGTAATAATTTACTGCGAAACTTTTAACATACAAAACCAAAAATAATGAATGCCTTAAAGTTATACTATTATGAAAATTTTATTCGCGATCAAACAAAATTAAAATCAAAGGATAGCTGAAATTCAGAATAGAATAAAATAGCGATTGTGTTTTTATGTAATAACTTATATCGTTTTCTCCTTACATGTTTAATTTTATTATTATTTTTTTTTTAATTCCTTTCCTCCAAAAAGAGAAGGAACTGTCTTCCTTGCTGTTGCAAAAAACCCGTTGGTTAAGCTAGCTAGGAAGGCAGAGCCAAATAAAAAAAAAACAAACAAAGATAAAATAAAAATAAATGAATAAAAAATATTTTTATTTTATCGTTCTTTGGTAGTCAAATAAAATATTTATCGGTATAAAATAACAATCGAAAAAATATAATCTTCAAAGTTTCAGTTCGCAGTGAATTAATAGTATGCATTACGAATCAATCTAGACCGAATGTAACATTAATGAGATTTGCATACAATAATAACGAATATTTTCAAACATAATATCAATTACATAGATACGGTACATTGTTGACGTACGCCTACTGAACATACATGACTAATGATCATATTAGAGTGGATTCAGGTAACAAGATACACAAAATATAAAAACAACTTTTATCTATACGTATAATGAAACAACCAGACCATTTCTGTTCATTTAATATTTTTTAAAAGAGTAATATTGATATACAATATGTTCGTTAGACTGTGTAGAACAACGTACAATACAAATTTCTTTATTGATAAATTTTTGGAAATAAATTTTTATAAAAAAATATTACATTAACTTACTAAAACGTATTCATCGACATTGAACACGAAATCTATCGATACATAACAAATCGCTCGTCAACCTCTATTGAGATACTTATCTGCTAATGAACTCGCGAGATGGATCGCCCTCTCTACTATCTTTTATTGTTCCCATGAATTACATTTTCAGTTCAGCCACTTTCTAGTGATGTGCGTGGTTTTATCGATATTGGTATTGAAATACAATTGAGATATCCAAATGTACTGACTGACTGATTGATTGTAGAGCTAGCCCATGATTTCAAATTAGGATCACGAAATTTGTATTAATTGGCTTTTCGGTTAATTTGAGAAAACTTCTTCAACATTCAATATTAGAGGTAGAAATTGGTATCGACTACCAACCAACCGTAGAGAATTTGGCAATACTTGTTATTGATAAATTCCCAATTCTATATATTTTAATGTCAGGTTTTAAGTTTTAAAAGGTGCAGGAAGGATCCCATTTTTTATGATAGAGGAAACAAGCGGAGCATGCGATTCACCTGTTAAGTGACTGACCACAGGTCATGAACACCCACAACAACAAAATGTCGCAGTTGCTTTGTTGGCTTGAAGGAAGGGGAGGGGATAAGAAGAAGATAATGATGGAAAATTGAGAGGGCAGTAGAAGAGGATGAGAGAGGAAAGGGATGGGAATACAGGCCAACGCAGGTTAGTCTTCTGCTGAGGAGGGGGGGTGTTAATTGGTGAGAGTGCGAGCTTGTCCCAATCGTATAATGCTTGGCTCTCACTCTTTTATTGCTGAAGAGGTTATGCAGCAGAATTACCATATGACTCTTCTTACGCCAACCACGGGTAGAAAAGTAGGTGGCGACACCATATTCTTACCCGTCGTCACACGGTTAAAATTGCGTTTGGTGACATACTTCTAAACGTAATCTATACATAGCATAAACTTGCTAATTAAATTATAATGTAATTTAATATATAATTGTAATTGTTTTATGTGTGCATTCATGTTAACTTAATTAATAAATAAATGATTATAAAAAATATTAAAGATTTTCATCGAAAATATCATCACATCCCTAATTCGTAGTACCATCGACGCTCAATACTCGCAGACAATGATAAGAGAAATAAATGATATTTTACAATGACTATACATCTCTCGCCTTGAGCTCGCTTTTCAATCCAGTATTGATTTAATGAGTGGCTTGTGTTTTTGAAAATAAAACTTTTTGAATAGAATATTGTAAATTTCAACGTCAATGTCAAAAATTCATTCGAAATTTAAATTAGACTTTATAAAGGTCGATTTAATTATTAAGTGATTGTACGATAATTGAGAATGGGGTTTTAAGTGATTACGCGTTCAAATCACTTAAATAAAGGCGGGTAGGTTATGCATTCATTAAAATTTATATTTTTCTTTGGGTTAAAATACTTTTCAATCAACATAATCTTATTATTTGATGAAGGCGGGCATACCGCGTTCTTATCATGAATGTGATTATAAACTACATTTTGAATAAAACAATACGGTGAATAATCTATACATATAATAAAATCGTAGACTAGCCGTGTCTGTACATTTAATATTTTCAAGAAAAAATTAGTGTTTCGTGTTTCATTTATGATTCTAAACTCAAAACGAAGATTTTTAGAATTTTTGTCTGTTTGTCTGTTTGTCTGTTTATCTGTTTGTCTGTTTGTCTGTTAGTCGGGCGTTTGTACGCAGTGAACTCCGAAACGGCTTAACCGATTTAAATGCGGTTTTCGATTATGTATTACAGTAAGTCCCCCGGAGGTTTTAGTGTTTGTTTCATTCAAATCGGTTAACAAATAAAAAATACATGAGGGTTCAAATTGATCCATCAAAATACATCATCAATGCGCGTAGGAACATTAAATTGAATCCTTCCAAGTGTTGTTTGCACAGCACTTTTAATGATAAATGTAGTCTTCTTTTGATCTGCAAAGTAGATTACCATCATGGCGGCCAATCACAATAGAGACTATCCAACATGCAGAGGATATTATTTGCGTTCATAAGCAAATATGCATTAAATGCCTAAATTCTGAGGGTATATGACAGATTTCTAAAATGTCAATATTAAAAAAAATAAAATAGAATTATTAGAAATATATAAATATGAACAGTGAAACTTTTTTATATTTAATTTAGAATATACGTACGTTTTTAAATCTTAAAAATTGTCATACCGCCTCTACTTCGAAAATCCGAAAGAAATAAGAATTTTGTAGTCCACGCGGGCGAAGCCGCGGGCAGAAAGCTAGTAATATATATATAGTGCGTCTTTTCTAATGGTCCTTAAAACGGAGAAATAGTTTACATATTTCCGTACAGATTTTCAACACTATTCTGTTTTGAACACACATTACAAAATGCTTGTTTCAACAAAATAAACTGCATAGATTTCCAACTTTCCGTGACTTAAATACAACTTAAGTTAAGCTAAGTTATCAAACATTATTCAGCTAAGTTTAAAGTATCGTGTTCAAGCTTCCGTCAGGTAATTTCCGTGGTCTAAACTTTCAACAGATGAGCTTTTAAACGAACTTTATCAACTTATTCCTTGAAATAAATAACTTCATTGCAGTCTTTGCGAAGGTGTTGGATCTTAACCGTTTAAAAGCAAGGCAAGTAAATTATATTTCTAAATTTATTCTTAGGGACTTGATCCTTTTAATTTTGTTGGTTCGCATTAACAAACATTGACATAACTGATCTAGAAGATGAAATGGGGAATAATTAAATAAAAATAAATAAATAAAAATCTTTATTTTCACTTTGTGTACATTATAATCGCTATATAATAAGTTTCGTATTTGTACCTTAGGACATTAACACCCGTATTTTAAGAAGTTACCTTAATTTTAGTTCCACTCAGGTTACGTCAAACACGACGTATAACGAATTTCAAACGAAAATTCATAACATAAAACTATAATATTTTAATAAATAGATCGCACGAATGGAGGTGTTAAATTTTCTTCTCCGAAATTTTCATAACGTGATTGGGCGTGAGTTAGCAGAGTTCCAACTCAGAATGTAAATTTTCGTTGACAGAGGTTGAGTGAAGTCGAGGAATGGCCGAGGAATATATTAGAATACCGGTGTTAATGTTAAACTCTGCAGACCTACACTAAGCAAGCTTGCAAGCACTTAGAATACCATTTGAAGAAAGTACTCTAATAATCACTAATAATATGAATAATATAATAATAAAATGTAGATAGATATATTTCACGCAAAATGGAGATAAAGAAACCAGCCCGAACAACAAATGACAATGACAACAATGACTGTAGACAGAAAATTGTATTCAAAGAAAACATTCCTTTATTTTCCAAAATAAAGAAAACAACATTCAAACATACCCCGCGGCTTCTCATGCGTATATCTTCCGTTGTCGTAGAATTTCCGGGATTTAAGTTACCCTATGTCCTTTCTCGGGTTCCAAATATTTTCTATACAAAATTTTATCAAAGTCCAATGGCTTAGGCGTGGAGACGAGACATACATGCAGACGCAGGGTTACCTTCGCATTTATAAAAAAAGGTGATACAACAAATTATACTTGTGTAAGTTAAAATACAATGCAAAGTAAGACATTTCGCAATGCCTTCCAATTGACAAGTCTTTAATTCAAAAACAATAAGAGTTAATTTAAACATCAACAGCTTTACTTATAAACGTCTCTCAATTGTAAAATACCCTCTTAGGTGTTATTAAGCGTAGAAAGGTGAATATGCGACTGTAAAATAATGTAAAAATTTAGAAGAAGTCCAATCGTGTTTTAAGCCTGTTTGAAAGACATTATGGCAGATTTTTTTAATCAGCTGATCATATTTGACGCTTTGACTTACGAAAGAGTATCTCCAAATTGGTGTTTTTTTATTGGTTTGAATCAAAATTAATATGGATAACGATAATTTACTTGGCGATTTTGCGATACCGCTGCTCAAGTATCGTCTCTAAATAGGTTAATGTGCCCTGTGTGTTGTGAGAACTCATAGTGTCGTTTGTGAATACGGGTGTAAGTATTGGCAAGGTGCACGATGACAACGCCAACTAGCGGTTGCCATTACAGCGGACTTAGAAATGTCAAATAGCTTACTGTCACTACGAAAAACAATAAACAAACAATTATTTTCAATGGGTAATTTAATAGTTTTCTACTTAAATGTATATCAATACTAATATTGTCTATATTATTTGGTTAAAGAAATAAATGGTAAAAAGTGACAAATGGACCGCTGTAGGTTGCTTTTTGTGACACGGTGAGCGCTGCGGTCGATTCACGGTTCTCCTCCACCTACTTTGCACCTGGCGAATAGTAAGGATTGTAAAATGCACTACATGTATACAGTGGTAATGAGGTTCTCAACTCGTTATTGGAAATTAATTGAATAAAGCTCCATTGTTCAAATAATGACGTTGTACGTGATACTTGGCAGAAGGCTTTCGGAAATTTTGAAATGCATAATAAACCTTTAATATGTTAATATAATTGCTAAGTGTAATATAAGACTGATAGGGGAATATTTATTTATTAAATTGACTGACATGCTTGGCGCGGTAATAGCAAACCAATATTATAAATGCGATAGTTTGTGAGGATGTATGTATGTATATATGTATGGTTTTTTACTCTTTCACGTTAAAACTACTGAACCGATTATGATGAAATTTAGTATACATATATGTAAGGGTTGAGAATAACGTATACTTTTAATCCCGGGGTGAAACCGCGGGTCACGGTTAGTGTACTACATATATAGATGGCATATAATATTTTTGTATGTTCCTTATTTCATATTGTATTCGGATACTGGTTTTTGATTAAGATATTCATTATTTGAATTAAATTAAACATTAAAGAGTTGCGACCGGAAGGTGTGAAAGAGCTAAAGCTAACTAAGTTGTTCTGTTACAGACGCGATATAGCTTTGGGGTATGGGACAAGATATACACTGTTTTTGACATTTACCACTACGCCATCTAGTCACAAACTAAGCAAAACTTGTACTAACTGATGATGATTATTCCTTTAACTCCTCGTGGAACATATGGCCTTAGCAAATTTCTTCGACTTTCACCGATCTTGTGCCAATTCTTTCGTTTCTTGCCACGATCCAATTTTTTGTTCGGCGATCACGGATCTTTTCCAGGTAGCAGTGGGATGACCTTTTCTTCACCGGCCATTGGGTGGGTTCTAGTCTAATGCCGACTTAGCTTTATTGTGCTCTGATCTTCTGAGGCAGTGACCTATCTATCCACATTTTTTCAAACGAATTTGCAAGTGATAGGTTTTTGATGTGTAATCATTCAGATAACTGATAGACATACATAAAGATACTTTTTTTGCAAATTCATATATACTATAGATAGCTAAACACCCAGATAGTAGAAAATTATAATGTTCATCACATCATAGTTTTCTACTCGTGGGGATCGAACCCCACCTTTCAGTGCAATAAACCATAGACCAAATATATTTAGAAGATAATAATATACGATTTTTTAGTGATAAAAATGTTCTAAGGTCTTTTTGGTAAATTAAAAAAAAAAATTAAAAAAAATGGTGTACGCCATCTTCTGTATCTTGTACACAAGCTATAACAGGTTTACGGCTGTGACGGGATTCATTAATTAATACCTACATTATAAACAGATGTCTAGCTTTTGATTACATAGCATTCCGCGAATGTGCGCAAATTTCCTACTACGAATTAATTTAAGCGCCCAAACATCTAGACGGTACTTTAATTACGAAACGTCCTCATAACGATATATTTTAAATGTTTGAATGCTTAAAAATGTACTAGTTTAGTGTAGCGTCTGATTATGTTAAAAGATCTTGTTTGAAGGTTTTAGGTCATTATAGTTATAGCTCTTAGAAATTTGGGTTAAGCTCTCATATTAATGGTATTTTATGATGAAACTAATAAACTAGTTTTTCTATTTTATATATCTTATAAAATTTATATATTTTCTATTTTATAAATCTTTAAAGCTATGGTTACGTAAATTATTTTTAAGTCTATAAGAATTTTTAATCTTAATTAAGTTTTTTATAAAAATATATTGTATTATTTATTTAATTTATTTTTACGCTAGCCAAGCTCCGCAGTTTCACCTGCATATTCCGTTTCCGTAAAATTTTCGGGATTAAAACTATCCCATGTCATTCCTGGGGTTTCAAAGATTCTCTGTACGAAGTTTCATCCAAATCGGAACAGTAGTGTCGGAGCCTGACCAATACAAACAAACAAATTTTTCCTTTTTATAATATTAGTATATCTTTATTATATATAAAAATCTCTCGAAGGATATTTAAGTCACGACTTGCTTTTTTGAGTTACCAGCAAAGTTCTTATCAAAATTTGTTGTTCCCCATTCATAAATGCCATTCGCAAATTATAATATGCAATTTGTCTCGGCTCGGAAAATCGTAATACAAAAATACATTGGATCATTAGGGGAGGAAAAACGCACATAGGAAGCCGTGGACAAACTGAAAATTTCTGTTTGCGAATCACAAATAATTCCTTACTCTAATAGGCATGGATAAAAGATGTTCCCATTTGCATAATGAGAGGCAATTTAGATGGTTCCCTGTTCATTTTTTCAATGAGTATAATTCAGGAGACCGCGCATTTTATTGGATTGTAAAGTTTTGAATTTTATTTTGGAAGTAATTTGTTTGATGTTTGTAACGATACGGTCTTGTCTGCGGTGCCTTGTGATGATTAAAATTGTGTTACGTTATTTAATGTGATTTATGCATGTCATATAATTATTTTTGTTGGCAATAGGTTTTCAACTTTATTTATTTTACAAGCTATCATTTTATGTGAAAATTTTATCAAAGCCTCGTTTTTTATTATTTTTAAACTAGCCGCGCTCTGCAGTTTCACCTGCGTAACTTCTGATTCCGTGGTAACTCCGGGATTAAAAGTAGCATATATGTTATTCTGAACCCTTACTATACTATATAACTACAGCAAACTTCAAAAAAAAATATAAACATATTCCTTTAATGGAGCAAAGCCAGCCTTAGTGGTAGTTGTACTTGAATATTATCTTTTAAAGTATATAAGTAGTTAAGTATGTATATTTATGTGTAGTATTTATATGTATATTTTATTGTTAATAATGTTTAAGTTGATATATATGCTATATTTATCTATCTATTCTAGTATAATCATTATTATTATTTAATTTATCATAATCACTCTTTCACGTCGCAACGGAAATGGGATCACTGAAAAACAGCGCTGTGAACGCTTTATTGCATTGCAGCATAAGCTGAGTGAGTCCCATTTTCAAGTTCACATTCACTTAGTTCTAATATTAATTAATTTTTAAGGTTTTTGATTGTTAGATGTAAATTGTTTTAGATATTAAGTTCTAAGTGTTTTGTCCTTGAAATAAACGTATTTTCTTTCTTTCTTTCTTTCTTTCTATATGTATACCAAGTTTCATCATAATCGGTTCTGTAGTTTCTGCGTTACAAACATTCATACATCTAACAAACTTTCGCATTTATAATATAAGGAGGATAAACTTTTTATGGGTTACTGTCAATGGAGCTATATTTTCACAACATTTAATTCGTTCGTACGAGCCAGTGTAAAGAATGTGACTCCTCTACTAACCTATACTTCTTTAATTGTAGCGTTTTGTCAGGGATTTAATAAATAGGGGAGTTAGTTATATAACTCGTTATAAACATGAACTTCTTTGCGATATTAAGATATTAAACATTAGTATTTTTAAATACTTTTTAATCTTCCCGAAACGCGGAATTATCCAATGCTAGTTGCGCTCGTTTGCATTATATCTAACAATTTCAATTGACCGCTAATACGCAACACTCACCCTGATGAAGCACCTCCTATGTGATTCGAAACCGTCTGTCTATTCCGAGTTTTAAAAAGCAGTGATAATTAGAACAGACTTCAATTGTATTTCATCCATTACGTTAATTATAAGATGCTTTTCCTGACTGATTTTGCCCTATAAGTCTCCAACTAATGCACAACATGTCCAAATTCTATTGTCAAAATTAGATAAAATCCGATATTTGAGCATAGCAAACTCTCTGCCTATTATGATTTTGTAGTGAGGATGTTTCCCAATCTCATTCCCTTTCAATGGTTTTGTGTTTCGTGAAGCAGTTTCGTTTATTTTTACGATGATTATCTATTAGGATCGCTTACGCGCCAACTTTTGATAAGACTTGCCATAGTAGTGACTATACATTTTTTTTACACCATAATGAATCAAAGTTGACTGAAAGTAAAAATCTTTCGAAATTTTAGAGAAAAATACAATTTCAATTGCTTTTTATATAAAAACTACATGCATTTTGGGTATTTAAATGATTGTGGTGGATAGCAGAGCTACTTAAGTTTCCAATACAAAAGAAAAGTTAGAAATATTAGTAAAATTGAGGACATGGTAACAAAAAATGTCTTAGTAGGTGAAATTTTTTGAAGCAAATAATTTTTTTTTTATAATTTAAAAAATAAGTTAAATTGAATTTTTATTTTATTTTTCCTCAAGTAGTTATAAGTAGGCCCACCACCTGGTGCCGTATTATCGTTGAATTTTGGGACACCCTGTATATATTTTTATCCTTTTTTGAGCTTTATGGCATCGCGATAATGTCGCTCGGAATATATTTTGCAGTCTCATTCCAGTTTTGTAGAGACATTTCATTTATTTTTGGGATGATTATCTTTTTTTCCTAATAGACGCTTTTGTTTGCATCACTCAGCCGTTGTCTTGTTCCTGTGATTTTGAGGCTTTTAAAGCATATTTTCAAGATTTTCCTACCGTTATCTTGTGTACTTTTTATGACTTGGAAATCAAATATCGTGCGTCTTTCGATGAAAATTAATTTGTCTTTAATTTGTTACAAAATTTGTCTAAATGTTGTAATTTGGATCGTTACTATTTTTAGGGTATTATTATTCTACCCCACGTGGTTCACGGCGTATCTTTTATCCACATGCCTTAGGCTGGGTTAGCTATAAGTGTTCATATATTTTTATTTAACCATAGCGATTTGGAATATTCCACATTTGAATTAAACAATGCCTTTATTTTGATAACTAGCTGGGCTCCGTCGCTTCACCCACGTACATGTTGCATTCCCGAAGTATTTTCGGGATAAAAACTATCCTATGTCATTCCTAGAGTTTCAAAGAATCTCCATTCAAATCGGTCCTGTAATTTCGGAGCCTATTCAATACAAACAAATCTTTCACCTTTATAATACTAGTATAGATATTTTGCCAATTTTGAAGCGGGAAAAAGTTGGCTTCATTATTTAATATTTAAGTTATGCTCACGCAAATATCCTGTACAAAATATGGAGATAAAACATTTGGGGAGTAAAACCGCACTATTGTACGGTGGAAATATTTCGCTGAAATTCAATGCTGCCAAATGATTTTTAATTTATACATCAATTTGTACATAATTATATATATTTATTTGATGTATTGTATCCATTTTTAGTATATTTCTAATAATATTTATATCTATACTCTGTGTTGTGCACCAAATTTGCCTTCTCTATACTCGAGATTTCTGTCTTTCTGTAACCACAGATTGCCTGATAAAACTATCGAAACCACGGAAGATTTGTACTACCTGTTGACTCTGATGAAGTGTACAACAACAACAAAAATATTATGGTTGTTGACTGAATGTCTTTCTTCAGATTGTGATTTTTTAATATAAATATGTAATGGATTTAAAAAGAAAATTTTAAAATTATACCTAAACGTGATGTCATTGGATAAGTCTTTAAAAATGAAATGAGGCTTCGAAAATCCCATAATTGCAAAAAGATTCAGTCCTTGCGAGCGAAGCCGCGGGCGGTAAGTTATATTTTTTATAGTTTAGTTTATAGTTTATAATAAACTAATCTAATAAACATAAAATTAAGTATCATGCATAAGGTTATTAAATTACAAAAATAATAAAGCACTTGGCAAGTCTTGATACAGTTTTATAGGAGCTATAAATACGTTGTAAATTATTCTCCCCTCCGGACTACTAAGTGAAAATTATGAGTGAATGGCGGTGTAATATTATCTTCTTTGAAACTTGTTTTTATGTGTTAAAAGTTAGTTTTTATTGTGGTCTTATCGAACAGTTATCGTATAAAATGCCAAAGTGATTTTATTGTCACTACACCTTCATATATATTTTGCAAAAACTTCTGATATACCGGTGTTGACCTGCAAGTTGCATACTGAGGTCTAGAAAAAGAAAAAGAGACGGCAAAGAAGAGAATAAAGAAGAAGAGATAGAAAAAACTTTTCAAAGTATTTTGTTAAGTATGGAAAGCACACCCGCTAAAACAAACACAAGAAAATACTATAAAACCTCTCATCACCAAAATTATTTAAATGTGTGGTTTCTGAGATAAACGGTAACAGTGAACACACACACACACACACACACACACACACACACAAACCACTCACCAAACGCATAATATACGATCTACGTCGCCGGTAAAAAATGCATAAAATCTCGCATATTTCATAATCATGGAGCGAACTTATAAAACCGCGGCTTTAAAACATAAAACAATGGGCTTCAGACGTTCACTTTCTTAATTATCAAAGAAACTGTGCATACGACTTCAATAATGGCGCCTTGTGAACTTTCACTGCGCTCCGAAGTTTCCTTTGTACTAAATTCAGCGATATTGCATCTCTGGTTCTTATTATCAAACGTCAAGTCGATTATCTTTATTTAATAACTAGCTTTCCGCCCGCGGCTTCGCACGCGTG
>LQNK01000225.1:164324-178139 GCA_001586405.1 Phoebis sennae
CACCTCATTTAATGATGTACTCGTATATTTATTTCTTTACCCTCCATTTACATGTATGGGAAGCCACCCCTAAATATATTTTTTTTCAAATAAAATGTGGCCTATAATTTGCACCTAATTTAAACTACATATGCCTGGTGGTTATTGCGTGATTGACGAACATACAAACAGATAAACAGACAAACAGACAAACAGAAAAAAAATAATTATCCATGGTTTTGGTATCTATAGAACATACATTTTGCATACCAATTACTCTTTTTGAAAAATATTCAATGTACAGAAATGGTTCGGTTACTGTTTTATTATATGTATAGATATTGGGTTATTTATAAAATAGTAAAAAAAAACGTAACATGACTAGTTTGAAAAGAAAATTCAACGTTTCAAAAATATTTTATAAACTTTATAAAATTACTTTGAAAAATTATGTGCTCCGTCGCGGGTCAAAAGTTCATAAAAAATATCGTAATCATAATCAAGGAACGAACTTATACGCTCGAAGTTTTTTTGGATATATTTTTATTTCCCTCGACTTAAAACTTTCAAATTGTCTGATAAGTAATGAGTCTCTTTTTTAGCCATCTAAAACCATTTCATACTTTAATATAATAACTTGGCAGTTAATTATCAACACTTCCATGTATTGGTCTCATAGTATAAAATAAGTTAATACAATAATTTCTTGCTACGTTCCCAACAAATAAACTTTAAGGAAGCTGGTGTCAAACTTGGTCGCAGGTGCATTGCCTCACATGTTCATACATCGCAAAGTTGTATTCAACTTCACCTAGCATTGCTGCAACTACGAGCATAGTTTGTTTTGGGCCTATAAATATACGTGAGACTAAGTGAAAGTCCATTGCTAAAGTTGGACATTGGACATGGCAGTTATTGCAATAAAGATGTATGGACTTTTATCACCATTCGTTAATTTATTCCGAGAGCTTGTGTAGGTGTTTAAGGCAAGCTGAATCTTATCTCCCTGATATGGAACTGTAGATCTGGCTGGGTGAAAGTTAAATAAACACCAAAAAAATTAAAAAAAATTATAAATAACTAGCTTTCCGGCCTCGCTCGCCGTCGAATTTGTGTACTTTGTAAAGACCTATTTACGACGTATATCTCGTGTAATATTTAGTTTAGCAAAAACTATTGAGAAACATTTATTTTATATTTAAGTGCTGCGAGCCACCCCTAAAAGTTTTCAGCTTGCCTCAAACACCTACCCGAAAAGTGGTCCCAGACGCTGTACCATTAGATCTCATAATTAATTGTAAGAAATAATTAAATCAATCAGAGATAGACTCAATTCAGAACCAACTCTGTAATTCAAGACAATAGATTCTTATAGAAAAATCTGAATATAATATCTATTTTTTTTCTCTTTTCTGTTTAATTATAAAAGTATTTTGTTATTGAACAATAAAAATTGAAGCATCAAATTCATAGGGCATCGACTTAACTAAAAAGCCAAACTTAAGTTTGGCTTATTCAATGGCCAATATTCAAAAAACTTACGAATTATATAATTTGAATGCAAGACGGATCGAAGGCTTTGAATTCCTTTTCACGATTGAAGACAAATTAACATCTAAATGAGAATAATTATTCTGTTGTTTGGACAGATAAGATCATGAGATAAAGCTCGTTTATATGGATTGACTTTGAGCTGCAAACAAATCGGTTTGCAGGAACAATAGAGTAATTAAATAGAGCATCTAAGAGAATTAACTGGACTAAAGATGGAGTGGGTAGTTAAGTGCATTTACTATGGATAGAGGATGAAGGCTTATGTAAATACTTCGTTTATGGATGATCGTAAAAGTTTAACAAAATGGTTGGTAACATAAGTTTATTTGACAATAGATAATAGACAAGTCTTTATCATAAAATTGAAATTTATACAATGAGTGTATATATAGTAGAACGATATTTAGAATACGACATACATACCGACATATATAAATGGTTTTATAACATTATGCTACGAGAACGAAGCCGCGTGGAACAGCTAGTATAATATAAAGACGGTTTTGTTACAACACTAATAATTCGAGATCTACTAGGAGAAGGACAAAGAATGCTTTTAATCCCAATAATCACATTTTATAAAATATATTATGATGAATTTGTATTTTGAAATTGATTATGAGTGTTTTAAATCTTTACCCGCTATTTAGTATGTAAAGCAAAATCTATCATACCATATGATAGTTTAAGCTTTACATATCAATGTATCTAAAGCTAAAATCAATCCAGGTCCCAAACCGCATATCAAACCCAAGCAAGCGTTCTCCAAACACGATACGAAACAGTAAGTGGGCAGTTGACAACTGAGTTGCACTTTGATAAAGGTATCTTCGGTTTGCGATTTACATTTCAGGACTCAATAAGCCTTATAAAGCAATTGATGATGGTTATAGGGCGTTTATGCATAATATATGATTATTTAATGATTAAATTTTAGATTAAATTATCGCACAAGAGCGAGGAGAATGGAATGCTCTGAAAGAGACCTACGTCTAGCAGTGGACGAAAATAGGTTGTTAGTAGTAGTAGTAGTAGTTTAGATTTAACAAACATCATAGCATTGGTTGGTGCCTAAACTTAGGCAGCTGAAAATAAAGGAGCGATTTGGTATAAATTTTACATCGGTAAGTAAAATCAATCCAAATTGCTGCCTTATAAACGAGGGTAAGCGTTGTCCAAACGTTGTCGATGTACGATACATGCGATGGATTTCAATAGTGTGTGGGTAGTTGACAACTGAGGTGCAGCATACACTGATAAACTTGTCTGTGGTCTGCTTTGCGGTTCCAATGTGAACTGGAGTAATTCACGTGGAAAAGCAAACGTTTGTAAGCAGTGAGTTCGGAGAAATACGACACATGGAACCATCGACTGGCAAGCAATATGTTGAGCTAGTAGTATGTTGAACCTGCTTTGAACCTTTCTAAGCTTTTGGAAACACCAAGTCCATAAATAGATACGTATAGATAAATTCATCCTTGAAGACGCGCCCCACTATTCTTCTCCATTAATGACAGTATATGTATGCAAGCTTTCGCTTGTGTGAAGTTTTTTAGGTGCACATGCACACAAAAATAACTAGACTAATCAGGACAAAATATCGCGATCATATTCCAAATTCCAAAATTAAAAATTTGGTGGGGCGCGTCGTTGTGAATGGTACTATCTATGTAAAGTGAATACAGGCTACCTCGTTGGTCTAGTAGTTGCATCTTTTGACAGACCGAGGGGTCTCGGATTCGAATCGCGGGTAGGGCCAAAAATATGTTATTGGTATTTTTCTCACAAGGAAATTTCAGTAACAGCCCAGAATCTGGAAGATGGCGGTGTTGGAACGACCCCGTGCCTCGGACAGCACGTGTCACCATCGGTCCTGTGCCTGATCTTTTGACAGTCGTGTTGGTCTGCTGTACCATCGGGTTATGAGAGTAAGGGAATAGAGCGTGCACCTGTGTTCACGCGTACACCTGTGCACTATAATATCTCCTGCGCAGCTCTGTTCACTTTGGCCACCATGGCCGAAATCGGTCAGGAGAGCTACATAAAGTAAATATTTCCTTGTAATTGGAAAAAGATAGATAAGGGTAACAGGCTTCCCTACTAGTTTAAGTTTCACACAGGACAATATTTTCTTAGTGGACGTACTCACTAAGTTATGTCTAGACATGCCTCAAACTTTATTTATAAGTTAGGACAAAGGACAGAGTTAGAAAACTTTTAAAACAATCTTTCGCTCAGTGTCCGTCTTACAAAGCTGTTGTTTGCTTTAATGTTTTATCTCATTTTCAAAATACTATGTCTTGACTGGTTTTTTACCAATTTCGAAAAAGGAACTTTCATTAAAGCTTGATATGAGCGAAGCAGTCAACTTCGGTTTTATGAGCAAAAATTAATTATTTTCTGGTTTTCAGGTGGAGAAAATCAGTGACAATTTTGGTTAACAAGTTTCATAGTCTCAAATTCGAGCAAGTCAACACAACGTAATCTTAACTAAGCTTCGAATACAAGCGCCACAGGTATAAATTGATTTCTGAATACAATAAACAAACCTATATTTGGTTATAGAGTTGGCGGCTTACGTTCGACGTGATATAGTTAGTGATGTCCCCTGACGCATTCAATATATGGAAAAGCAATTCTATGGCCTTGTTGGTGTAGCTTATTAGTTCAAGGTTTGCCTTTGGTTTGTCAGAGAGTCCAAGCTTCTATAGATACAAATTGATTTATATGTTTCAATAGTGAAAGACAGGTGTTGTAGGAAATATATTTCATTTAGCTGTACAATGTCGATGCATTCTGACAGAAACTATTTTTAAATTAATTATATTAACACGGTCTAACAAACCTATTTAGTATTCAGTGTCGAAAATAAAACAATATAATTTTGAGTACAAACCTGCGCTAACAAAGTCAAACCTTAATCACATAGTCATGTCAAACAAAGTACTTTTTCAAACAAACATCAGCACACATTGCTAATTAACTTAGTAATTTCACGAACAAATCCTTATTCCATTCGAATAATTAAAACCAAAATAAGAGAAACAAAAAAGTCAGCGAAACTCAACCGCTACAAAAACATTAACTTTGTTTCAACAAAGCTCAATTCCATTGGGTTTCCAATCTGAAAGTTTCTTTGAGATCCCGACATAATCCCTTTTAAATTGAACTAAATTATTGTAGACTTTATCAGTGGTCGGCGATAATTGTGTACTCCCAATCGTAATGCCATCTTGAGTCTTCAGACTTTAAGTAGATAAAACATCTTCAATTCTCAACAACAATTACACTCTGGTTTTCTTTGATTCCTCGTTGAGAACTGGATTAAATTCTTTATAACTTTTAATTAATAGATCTTTTAAAATAATCAATTTAAATGCTTAAAGAAGCCGTCGTTTGTTTTAACCTGTACAATATTGGTTTTAACATTCAATTATTTTCCTCGTTCAATATTCAAAAAGTTTGCCTAAATCATTGGTGCCTGAACAACTACTACGGGGCGTGAATACGAAATCGCCAACAACTCCAAAACATTGTGGGTAACATTAAAAATAAACAATCGGAAAGTTTGTAAGTTAACGATCGTATAAAACCACACCTGTACGGGAATTCGGAGCTATCCGTACATCGTCAAACTTTTTCATATGCTTGGAAGTAACGAAGTATTAATGCCGTGAAGCACAACTTTTTCAATAACTTTTGAATAATAATTTTCTATTCACGACGTTGCAATTCTGTATTGTTGCGTAACAACTTAATAAAGATATTTTTTTCTACAGTAATATTATAAAGAGGAAAACTTCGTTTGTAATGAATAGGCTCAAAAATTATTGAACCGATTTTAAAAATTCTTTCAGCATGTAAAGCTAAATTATCAACGAGTAACATAGGCTATATTATAATATTATGCTACGGGAGCAAAGCCCGCAGATCTTCTAATCGGAAATATAAACAACTCAAGTTATTAAGTCGTATACAATATAAATTAACTTCCCTTTCAAAACACGACACGAACTTCATAAAGGATTAATGAATAGCCTCATAAACCAAGAAACCATAAAACATAAATATCATTACAATTTTAAACGTAAACACATTAATAACTTTGAATTAAAGCTATATTTAAAGCAGTAAATTATCTTCTATCCGTTGTTGCAACAAACGTGTATATGCTTGGGGTTTGTGAGGTTCCGGAATCATTTCCATAACGTGGTTCCGGTGTAAAAAGTGGTCCGATATGATATTGTCACGAAATCATAAAGACCTCGCTTTAAGTGACGTGAAATTCAACCGAGTTTTATTAGTGTATAATTAAAACATTTTTTATTGAGTTGTTTTGTGTAAGGTTACAGGTATGGGCTAACATTATCCACATTTATGTTATAAAGAGGAAATGTTTGTAATAAATTGGTTCAAAAATTATTGGACCGATTTTAAAAATTCAATTTTCAAAAAAAATTCTTTCGCCATTCTTTAGCTACATTATCCAGAAGTAACACAGTTATTTAACATTATGGTATGCGAGCAAAACTACGCGGAACATCTACTTTTGTATAAATTACGTTCATTTTACATGCCCATGGAAATACACTTAGGAAATACACTTCAAATATCTGGGACATGTATTGACGGATACTCTGAGTGATGACCTGGATCTAGAGCGTGAACGTAGGGCCCTGGCCGTACGATGTAACATGCTGGCGCGTCGCTTTGCTAAGTGCTCTGAGGATGTCAAAATAACACTATATAAGGCTTATTGTATAAGCTTTTATACGAGTCAGCTCTGGACCAACTACACTAAAAGGTCTTATAACATCCTCAGAGTACAATACAACAACGCTTTTCGTCTACTTTTACAGCTTCCAAAATATTGTAGCGCCTCAACTATGTTTTCCGAGGCCAGGGTTCCTGATTTTTATGCTGTATTACGTGGTCGAATTGCTAGTTTCTGGGAAACTACGCGGAACAGTAATAACAAGCTGATCCAGGTTGTAACTCAGATTACTCCGGACAATATTTTTTATAAACATTGGTTAGGGGTGCACCAATCAAGAAATAAACTGTAACGTAAATGTATATTTTTATTAAGTAAATTGTATATGTAAATGACTGAATTGTAATATGGGTACTGAAATAACCTGAAATAAACAATTATTATTATTATTATTATTATTATTTTGACAATAATCCTATAATCTGATATGGTTGTATATATTTGGGTGCCTTATCCGATAATGAAGTATCATAAAATATATTTACTTTAAAGTTGAGTGAGAAAAGTGGCAACAATAATTACTATTATACTGTTACTAGAGAAGGAGCTCAGCATTGCACTATTGGTTCAAGCCCGCACCGGTGTAATTACTACCCTCCCCCGCAGATGATCGGTGTTATGCAGTTTGCACTATGTTTCGTACGGGCCCGAAGGCCAGTATTCCCATCCCATTTTTCTTCCATCCATTCCATCATTAATCTTCTCCTTAACCTCTCCCTTTCCTTCAAGCTGGGAAGGCGACGACACTTTCATGTTGTAGATGTTCATGGGCTGCGGTCAGTCACTTAACATCAGGTGAACGGCATGCACCGCTTGCCTGCTATAACATACATCAAACCTTACTGAAAAATGTCTGATGTCTAGTTATTACTTAGCCGCATTGGAATAAAGTCAAAATTGTTAAAAATATATATTTTTAGAATAGAGCTGCACTTGACTTCTCTCTTCTCTTTTTAGCCGTTATTAATTTAAGAGAAATATATCGTATAAAATGTTTCATAAATTATAATTTTGGTATAAATAGAATTTAATACCGCTTCAACCCTGACCTTCCCGCTATTTTCATCTAACATCGACTATCATATTGCTGCATTAAGGTAGTAAGCTTAACGAATAATTTTCCTTGAGTGATGAAATATTTTACTGAATATTCCACGTACAGCTTGATGTTTTAATTAACAAACAACTTCTTCGTTTATCTTTTTAAACAACGTTTATTTAACCGTTGAAGAAGTCATCTCTCTAATTCTGATTCTGACCTAATTATTTTTGGATAAATAATTTAAAAAAGGTTAAACCAATTCATTGCTATTACTACAAGAACATTAAAATAAACTCTTTATTGATTAATACATCCAAACGTCTCATATTTTTGTTCTTAGCAATATTATTTTATAGTAATAGTGTATTATAAAAATATTACAATAGCCCACTTATCGTTAAGTCAAACGTAAATCATACAATTGAATTTTCTTTAATTGTGCGAATACATTCACCAGCAATTAATTATGTTAACACAAGATTGAACAATCCCTGTCTACACATTTATTTATCTCTAAATCTTTCGCAACACTTAATTAAATTCGTTACTTTTTCATATTCAATGCTACAATTTTTTAAACCGATTACTCTTCAAAAAATTGTAGCACCAAAAAGCATATTCGCATTTTTTGTATTTCGATAAGACGTAAGCCATTTGCGATTCTACCTCGTAGTTCTCATGTATATTGTTAATTATCTTCGAACAATTCTCTAATCCAGAGTAAGTATAAACTAACATAATTACGTGATAAGCTTAGATATAGCCTCTCAGCGTTCCCGTTAATACAGGAACACTTAAATAAATTGCAGCGCTTATCTGCGGCGGCACTAATTAAATAAAACAAGCTCTCGACCGACTTACGGCTCCCTGAGGAGTGCAGAATCTTTTTATTTGGCGTTGCTTCACTTGGATAATCAAATGTTTTATACGTGAGTCCTTTGGGCGTGGATTAGGCTATACGAACAAAGGAAAATTTATCACAATTGAACAGTAAATTACACATGTCTTATAATGTTCTCTTTTTTCAAAATAATTTTCGCAGCGTTGAATGAATAGAATGATAATTCAGAACCTAAATAGTCCAAAACGTATCATTGATTTTGGAGATGGTATCTATCGCTTAGCTATTATTAGAACTTTATTTAAATATGAATGATTAGTTCAAGAATAGTGGTTAACCAATTTAGACGCTCGTAGCTTTAAGGAGGTTTAGGAAGACAGAATTCCAATACCTGCTTCGTGATCGATCGAATGTAATGATAAACATGTAGAACTCGAGCAAGTGCAAGTCGGACTTGCATACCGAACTCTTCGTAACAAACCCCCAATTAATTAATTTATTTTTTAATTTTAGTAATTGTTGTTCTAGCTTGGTTTATGAGATACAGCCTGATTTCAGCTACGAAACCTAACTATTATATTTGAAGTAGAATCACGCTTTATGAAATATTTCATTATCACCATTGACGAAGGCCTACATGATTAACACCCGTATTTTAAGAAGTTACCTTAATTTTACTTCCACTCAGGTTACATCAAATGTGACGTTTGACAAATTTCTGTATGATAGAAATATAATATTTAAATAAATAGATCGAAGTAACGGATGGAGGTGTTAAATTTTCTTCTCCGAAATTTTTTTAACGTGAGTGGACGTGAGTTAGTAGTTTTTTTCCGACTCAGAATGTAAATTTTCATTGACAGATGTTGAGTGAAGTCGAGGAATGTTCGAGATACGTATTAGAATACGGGTGTAAGACTATAATAAATAGACCAATCACAAAACTATTCCAAATAACACCTAAATAAACTCCTTAGATAGAACCTGTTTGTAGAACTTAATTAAAGTACGGTAATTAAAAAGGTTTTTCTCTTAAAGTTGGAGCTAGTGCTTTGGGATGATTGGATTTAAGCCGAAAGTACGTCTTGTTGCATTTCTAATTAAACGAGTCCGAATCTCCTGGGCATTGATCGGAAGTTTCATATAGTTTATATTTTCTATTGTTACCGCTTGATGGAATTGCATCGTGATTGATTTAGTAATTTTACAAATTATATTATAACTGGTTGTTAAATTAAACCAACATAATTGTTTGGTAAATTACTGAAGATGATGTTCGAAACCGGTCTAATTTGTAATTAAATTGTAATATAGTGTAGAAAATATACAACTGTGGAAACAGTGAAGTGTTTTTTGTACAAATCAAGTTTCATATAGCTTAGCTAGAGGTGGTAGAATAAAATTTTACTAATATTATAAATGCGAAAGGTTGTGAAAATGTTTGTACGTATAGTAATTGTTTTAACGCCAATATATCTTTAAAAATGATTTTTTATGTTTATTTTTTCAAAAATGGGACAAAAAACAAACAGCTACATCATAATTATAATAATAATAATATATAATTTCATTTATTCAAGCAACAGAGGCTCATTGGTTAGTTTTCACACTTAAAAACTATGTTAAATATGTAAAATTGATACAAATTAAATTTAAAAATTAAAATCAGTTTATAATACAATAAGATATTAAGATTAAATAATATATAATTATAAACAAGCATTATTTTATTAAAAATAATATATAACAATGATGGAGTCCACAACGGTGTTTACGAATTTAAATTAATAAGTAAAGTAGTAGATTTTAAACCCCATGTCAAGCATACCATAAGACAAGAAGACACTGTAAGTCAATATTGCAAGAATCCGAGCCAATTTTCCAAATACTATCTTCGTGGAAATAGGTGGAGATAAGCACACGATTTTTGAAACATTCATGAAGACAGCTGTCATCTCAGTCACCCGTGACCACGCTCGCTGTAAAGTGCTCGAAACGTCGGGCTAATGTATCCACGTTTAAAATCCTTTAAAAAGTATTTTAATTGTATGTATGTATGTTTGTTACTCTTTCACGCAATAACTTCTGAACCGATTATGATGAATAATCATAATATTTTTTTTCTGTTTGTCTGTTTATCTGTTTGTATGTTCGTCAATCACGTAATAACCACTGGGCAGATTTTGAAAGAATCCACATGCTGATAGACGAATATAGGTGCAACTTATAGGCTACATTTTATTTGAAAAAATATTTTTAAGGGGTGGCTTTCCATACATGTAAACGGAGGGTAAAAAAATAAATTCGCGAATACATCATTAAATGACGTGTCATTGAATAGGTCTTTAAAAAATGAAATGGAGATTCTTAACTGCGTTTTTTGCTAAAAGAAATATTTTTTGAGATATTATACGCTTCTAAAATTGGGAAAATGTCATACCACGTGGGCATGTCAGATTTTGGTCGAGTTGCGGACATGCATTTTTATACCTTTGACGTATAGATTAAGACGTTAAAACACTCAATAAATTCTCTAAAACTTTCAAAAAATTACTAATTCTCTACCCGCGCTCACGTGAGATTGTGGTCAAACCTATTTCCAAAGAATATTATAAAAAAAACTACAGATATGCGCATATACTGTCAATGTCTATAGATTTTTTAAACTTTTGTTGTGTGCCTCTAAAAAATACAGAAATTAGTAGCCCACGCATGCGAAGCCGCGGGCGGAAAACTAGTTATTAATAATATTATTAATAAAAAGCATTTCAGTAAGTGTTGATACGTATACCTAATATTAACAATATCACCACAATACTAAACCCATGTAAACTAAGTACATAGTCCCTTTATTACAATATAATGTTGTAAGTATTACCGTAACATCCATAAACAGAACTTACTGCAGTCCCTTCCTCAAAGCGACTGTTAGCGGAGTTACCAACTTACCCTAACTGACATATTATTATATACAAGATACGCTCATTTATTATGAAGATTGTAATTACAGGGTACAAAAACGTACAGAGCGTTCAGTGAGTCAAATGTAGGCAGTTCTATACGATGTAATTATAGAGAAGTAAAAGGTACAGAGTATTTGGTGTGTTAAGTGTAGGCAGACCTATAGTTTAAATAATTCAATGATACTTTTATAAAATTTAATATATTTTTTGTTAAATCATGCGATATTTAAAAGTCCACAAAATATAAATAAATAAAAAATATCTTCTAGACGCTATTTGGAAGGCGTTATTAAGTTAAAATTGACATGTTATAGCATGTTTCTTTACTTTTAAATAATTTTTACTTGATAGTATTGTATTGTTAATTATTAGATAAAGTGTACAGAATTAGAAGAAATTATAGAAATAAGCATACGAGTCTCATACCATACTCGATAAAAACAACAAAAATTTGCATATACGGAACTGTCTTCGTCTAAATACCATAGATCCTGTACATATGTAATAGCATGTATTCTGCGGTATTACTACTAACAGGATGTAACATGCAATACTCATAAGTCAACGGCCTAGGTCCTGCCATTCATTAGGAAGGCTGTAGGTTAATTCTGAGTGACAAGCGGCCTGTCAACTGGCTTGTACGTGACACAAATGTTCTAAGATATTGTTATTACTATTTATGTGATGTATGTGGAGAAGAGGCAAATTTAGTTTGTAACTATGTTAACATGTTATGGGCACTACTTGGAAAATGAATCTAGCCAATTCTCTCTTTAGTTAAGAATGACATGAAATAGCATGTTATTTTACTTTTGAATTCTGAGAGTGAGCCTTCATTCTGTTTCATTAATCTCCAATATTAGTGCGGAGAACTGCTTGTGCCAATCTATAATGTTATGTTATATGAGAAATTATTTGTTCAAGTTTTATTAATTTCTTCTTTTTTAAATTCTTCTGATCGCCTCGTTGATTCAGAGTTTACCATTTGCAATCAAGAAGGCCTTCGATCCTTGTGAAGACGGAAAAAAAGGTGACTAAAACTACTTGTTCTTAAATAATAACGGATTAACATGTAACTTTATTAAGTGTAATGGATTAACCATCCACTGCAGGGAACATGAAACTTGATATAATTCTTGCTATCGTATAATTTCTTTTGTAATAGAGACTTTTCACAAGTAAAATGATGTAACATATACATCGCAGTACTTTAGACTCTGTGTCAATGTGTAACATTACCCAAATTGCTTACTATTCCAGACGAAAAAAAAGGTTTATTAAATTAGAAAACTGTAGAGTAAATAACACATTATTAATTCACGACGCAAAGCTCAGACACCACCCAACGTGATTAATGTTCAGATTATGTTTTAAGATAAAAACCTTGAAGGATTTTATCTAGGGATAAAGTATTTTACAAAATATGCGACTCTTTTTTAGCTAGTCTATAAAACGTGGATCATTCCATTCATTTTGTAACGTACAGTCTTGAATCAGCAAAAATCTACCATAGAAACATGTGGTATATTTTTGTCTGTATATGACGCCAACATTCATTTTAAAATCACGACACTTCTAGAATTTTTAAAAGTCACTCGAAAAGCGAACGCAACGAGAAAAAGTTTTCTGTATTCGAGAGAATTCCAAAGATGCATTTTATCATCATCGGAGACATATTCTAATACTTATACTTATAATGGGAACCAGAATGATTCCAAGGTGAAAGTGAATGGATGGAGTGAGAACAGACCTTGTCACCCATATGTATTTCAATACTGTTAGGGAAATCGCGAACTTGGCTTTCAGTTTACATTTGTGCTACCACCCTATTTCCACAATGTATTAATTCGCTCTTTATTTAAATTTAATTAAATATTTAAAAAATACATCGATTGGCGGGCAATGGCGCAGAATAGAGGAAGGTGGAAGGTTCTTGCTTCGGAACCTAAGAGACACTTTGGGTTGCTGAGTGAGTGAGTGAGTGAGTGATTGTATGAGTGAGCGAGTGAACGAGTGAGTGAGCATCGATCGAAGTGATTCACATCAAGTAGGTCGATATTAAACTGGTACACCTTAAAGTTTTAAATCTTTTCACAAATACATTGCCGTTAAGCGAAGGCCTAAATATACGATAAAGCGAGCAATAAAAACATGTAATATCATGTTGTAAGGCGATTAAAAACTGGAAGCCGACATTGAAACGCATTAAGTTTATGGGTCGTAATGAAGAAGTTAATCAAAACGAACATCGTCTGCTTGGCTCGTTAAAACATTCGTATATAAAGCGAGTTTATTATGACGTGATAAACTAACACGCGATACATTGCAGTTTATTAAATTTTGTTATAGCTAAGTATAAGCTTTGAAGGCGTATATTACTTATTAGAAAAATTTTACGAGTCTGAGAAAAATATGATGTTAAATGATCGCCGCCTTCACCGTTAATAATGATTTATACTTTACATTTAATAATAATAATAAATTGTCTTTATTGCATTTTGAAAAACAAAGAATTCCAATCTTACATTAAAAACTTAAATAGAATACATTTCAAATAGCTGTGTCAGCGAGACCCAAACTAGACTTGTAGCCTGTATCTTGGGCCTTAGTGTACGGAGTTCTTTATATATTTACACAATACTAAATATACTTATGCTAGAGA
>LQNK01000225.1:178285-197098 GCA_001586405.1 Phoebis sennae
AAATGATCGCCGCCTTCACCGTTAATAATGATTTATACTTTACATTTGATACTAAGAAAGAAGAAAATAATAATAAACGAGCTATACACCACGGTTTTATTTGCAGACTGTTAGATGGAATTTAGTTATCTTGAATAGAATAGAAAATATTTTTATTCATGTAAACTTTTTACAAAGTACTTATGAATAGTCATTTTTTTTTAATTTACCACCGGTTCGGAAAGTCGATTCTATCGAGAGGATGCCGGCAAGAAACTCGATAGTTACTCTTTTCAACAGCCACTTTGATTACATATCCTCATGGACTTGGAATTTTTTGCTTGAACCTATTACCTATTTAACCTGATGGCCTGCATTCCCATCCCAATTCTCTCCCATCCTGTTCTACTCCTCTCTCAATTTCTCATCATTAATCCTTTCCTTATCCCCTCCTCCTCCAAGCTGATAAAGCGTCTGCGAGAATTTAATGTTGTAGATGTTCATGGGCTGCAGTCACTTAGCATCAGGTGAACCGCATGCTCCGCTTGCCAGCTTCGACATAAAAAATAAATAAAAACAAAAGTTAAATAAAGGTGAAATGTACAAATGGCATACGGATATCTGAAACGCCTACGATTCTGGTGTAATATTATCTGATTTTCCGAGGATATTAATCTTTCTATAACATTTATAATACTGTCCTTGTTTACATAAACTTTATAAAAAGCACTTAAAATTGGACACGACCTAAAAAGTTATGGTAACTATCGCCTAAATAAACGTGGCGTGATTTATGTAATAACGAGTCACCTTTGAAAAACCATGCGTGAGGGTAACACAAGAAAGACGTGTTTAGGCACAAAGGCTTTATTTGTTACAGAAAAATGAACTCTATTTCACTTGTAATAAAGCTGTTATGTGCAGTTGAAACATCGTTCTTATCGAAAATCGTATCGCGTGCCCAAAAATGATTGTTGAGTAATTTCATGATTAGGTTATAATTCCATAAACAAGCTGGTTTTTATTTAGCGAAAGGTGTTAACAGAGTTAGAACTTTATTTGATACTTGAGTTATTGTGTTAATCAGTTTATATATTGGAAAGCAATCCTGCTAATATTATAAATGCGGTAGTTTGTGAGGATGTATGTATGTGTGTTTGTTACTCTTTCATGCAAAGACTACTGAACCGATTGTGATGAACCTTGTATTCGTATAGGTTAGGATCCAGAGTCACATACAGGCTACTTCTAATCCCGGAATTCCCACGGGATCAGAAGTTATATGCGCGGGTGAAACTGCGAGGCGTGGCAAGTAAACTATAGTACTATCGTTTTATGGAAAAAAAATACATTTCGTGTAAGCTCTTGTAAAAATAGCCTTTATTACCTTATTGTAAGATATTTTGTTCTATCATCTAATATAAATAGTATATGTATCCACCACCTACGTTTTAAAATCATTTTGTATCTTAGATTATAGGGTTGCCAGGCAGAGATCGCTGTCATCGATAAGGCCACCCTTTGTACATAGTACTGTAGAAATTTATTTTTTCTTCATTCATTCATTCATTTATAAATTGTTGGTTGCAAATATTTTTTATTCAGTGATTATTGTATTTGTAAATTCTAAATTAATAATACAAAATATCTACGTATTACATTTAAATGATTTTGTTTATCTTGTCCATACTATCCCTTAGAGTAATATGGATCAGTCTTAATTGCGAAGGAAATAATCAAGAAAGGTAGGAAATAAGAGTTGGATAGTGAACGCAATCCGAAACCTTGGGCAAAATCGATTAGAGGGTTTCACTAATTGTTATTTGTGTCCGGTCTGTTTTTGCCGCAGAGTCACCCTTCTCAATCAAGGCTGAAATGTAGGTTACGCATGATTGTTTAAGAAAGCGGATATTATTTTTGTTTCAATTTTGTTATAAATCGATGGGTACTGTGATTTTGTTTTCAAAAGCCTATTAGCATAAGAACGCACAATTTTAGGATTAAATAAGCTTATTATGATAGCCGAGTATGTTTTAACCGTTTTAAAAATCAGGAAGTCTAACAAGGCTATATCATTATTTTGACGACTCGATTGGCGCAGTGGATGTAGCATTGGTCTATTGCGCCGGCGGGTGTGGATTCGATCCCCACGGATACAAAATTATGATGTGATGAACATTATAATCTTCTACTGTCTGGTTGTTTATGAATCTACAAAAAATCGTATATTTAAGCTTGTCTATTAGTTATCCTCTTCCCATAGTACAAGCTTAAATGTTCCATAAAATTTATTTATTTATTTTATATAAAACTATCGTACATACTTTAATTTTTTTTTTCTACAGAATTTATTGTGAACATAAACTATACAAATATTCTTATTCTTGTAAACAAACACATTTGACGTACATAACAGAAATCAAGAAAATATACTTGTTTTCGTAACCACAGACTACTGAATAAAGAAACACTCATATGAAGAACTTCAATAGAGCCTACGTTACGCATTCAATTCAACGAATAAATAATGTGGCGGGAGAAATTGATAGAATTGTAGCCACAAGGTCGTATGTGACCGAAATTTTTTTTACCTCCGAGAGACATTAGAATATTCTTGTTTTTGTTTTAACGTGACTTTCCATATTTAATAAAATACTTTTAAAAGGATTTTAAACGGGTGACTGTCACCCGTTCAAGAACTTCAATAGAGCCTACGTTACGCATTCAATTCAACGAATAAATAATGAGGCGAGAGAAATTGATAAAATTGTAGCCACAAGGTCGTATGTCAACTGAATTTTTTTTTACCTCTGCGAGACATTGGAATATTCTTGTTTTTGTTTTAACGCTACTTTCCATAATAAATAAAATACTTTTTAAAGGATTTTAAGCGGGTGACAGTCACCCGTGACCACGCTCGCCGTGAATTTCTCACCAGGTTAATAATAATGTATAATAAACCGCGTTTAAAATCCTTTAAAAAGTATTTTATTAACTCTGAAAGACAAGTTTATTTCACCATAATAGTTCTAGTTTATGATATCGATTTGGGCATATAAATAGATCTCTACGCATAGAAGTTAAGTTTCTCATGTAGCGTGAGAATTATAAAATAAATGAGAAATAATATGGGAATGGTTGTGTGTGTGTGTTACTTTTGCACGAAAAGTCTGAACGAATTAAGATGACCATAATTTAGCATGTTTTCATGTTATTTGTAATGCAATTGAAATCCTGGACAACGCTAGTATGAAAATAGTTCTTTATTTTGAAATTCAAACATCATTAATTCACATGACTTGATTTTGAAAATTCCTCTTATCAGTTTTATAAACAGTAAACGAAAATGTATTTCACTATTTCAAATGGTTTATGAACTAAAAATAAACTGTAAGTATTTCATTCTCAATGCTGCAGATTTATACTAGATAAACGTTCGGGATGAGAGGTCGTGGAGCAGTCGTTAGCCCTTCGTTAGCTCTCGAGTGGGCTTGAGTTAAGAATTCGCAAGACTTCACTGAAACTAACTCCCCGTTAGTTGTGACTGTATTTAGTTTAATTCTGAAAATGATTATCAATTAAATACGTGTTTATTTTTGAGTTAATGAAAATTACGTTTCTATTTTTCACAAAGTTTCATAAAAACGAAACGTTGCTGAAATTTTCTATTATTATTTTTTAAGCCATTGTATATTATAGTGCAATAAAGAATGAATAAATAAATAAATAAATAAAAATCATTTCTGTGCATTGAATATTTTTTAAAGAGTATTTGCTAGAGCTAGTACATACATATAGCATGCCAATTACTAGTAATAAAATATCTTTCAATTTATGTAATGTTGATTAAATTAACATAGAATATCAAAACAAAGTACTATTTGAATATTTATAAATAGTTTTATAGCAAATTAATTGGAAAGTTAAAAGTAGCATTCTAGTAGTGCATCAATTTAGTAAAAAAATAAAATAATTTTTGCAGTCATATGGAACAGTATAATGAATTTAAACGAACAAATTGGCTTTCATCAAGCAATATTACTCTTTATTCCCACTGCTAAAGTCATGTATATTTTCAGAAGGCTATTTATTTTGATGTCTAATAACCAGAGATCTTTAATAATATAGTATAAGTTAGGCTTCAACCCTTATTACAATGAACTCCGATTAGCAGATGAAGTAGCGTGAAGACGTTACTGTAGTAACATATTTAAAATTGTTGTGTATGTTTTTTTTTTATGTAACACCGGCCAAGTGGAGCATGCGGTTCACCTGATGGAAAGTGACTGACCGCAGCCCATGAACATCCACAACAGTAAACTGCCGCAGATGCCTTGTCAGCTTGAAGGAAGGGGAGGGGATAAGAGGAGAGGATTAATGAAAGGGAGTTGGGAGAGTACTAGAACAGGATAGGAGAGGAATGGGAAGGAAATAGACCGGGAATAGACAGGCCTCCAGACACCCACTCACCGTACGAAACACAGTGCAATACTGCTTGACGCCGGTTTTTTGCTGGGGGGGTGGTACTTACACCGGTGCGAGCTTGGCCCAATCATGCTATGCTCGGCTCCCACTCTTTTATTGCTATGTTATGCAGCAGAATTACCCTCTGTCGCCTGTTATGACACCTATGGGTAGAAATGGGGTTGCGACACACATATTCTAACCCGTTGCCACACGGGTAAATAGATACTTTCCTGGTGACTATTTATTTTGTCAATATTAAGCTAAATTAAGATGAGTAATCAATATGATTCAAAAGGATTACTGTCAATATGCAAAAAGGTTACCATAATCAATGACTCAGATGTAGCCCTGAGTAAAGGCTAGATATCTAACATGTGTAACAATTTATATTCTATATTATCCTGCAAAGCATAACTATTCTTAAAGATTACCCATTATATGTACCTGGAAATTTACGGCGCAAATGAAACAAAACCTCCCTCATTTTGCTACATTATTCTTCAGTCCTTTCATTGTAATCCGGTTTCCTGAAGGCTATTTATTGTGACGCGTAGTAACACGATATCTTTTATCGTTAATATTAAGCCAGGGTGTAATGCGCACCGTTCAAAGGCTTACTGACGATATGCGAATTTTGTGATGGAACTCGTATTGGAAATAGTTTAGTAAGATAATGTGTATAGGACATCATTATACCAGTAATAAACGTAACGTAACTGCCTCGTTGGTCTAGTGGTAACATCTTTGACTACAGATCGAGGGGTCCCGGGTTCGATTCCCGGGTGGAGCAAAAAAAAAAAGTTATTAGGATTTTTCTGACAAAGAAATCATAGTAACAGCCCTGAGTGTGGAAGTTGGCGGTGTTGGAACACCCCCGTGCCTCGGAGAGCACGTAAAGCCGTCGGTCCTGCGCCTGATCTCTCTCTGGTCACGTCGGTCTGCCGTTCCATCGGGTTATGTATATAGTAAAAGGAAAAGAGAGTGCACCTGTGTTCGCGCGTACACTTGTGCACTATAATATTTCCTACGCAGCTGGCTAGTCTCTGTTGAGATTGGCCACCATGGCCGAAATCGGTCTGGGGAGCTATATTTTTATTATTATTAGTAATAAACGTCATGTTACGTAATACCTAAAGTAAAATTTAATAAAGAGGCATATCATTGACGACCCGATTAGCGCAGTGAATACAGCAATCTATTTCGCTGGAGGGTGTGGGTTCGATCCCCACGAGTAGAAAATTATGATGTGAAGATTGTAATTTTTTATTGTCTCGGTGTTAATATATCTATAGTGTGTATGTTTTTACAAAAATTCCTCCTCCAACTTGCGCCAGTGTGCCCTATCTTATAACAACAAATACCAACTAAAAATAAAAAATAAAAGGGTCTGGTACGGAACTTTACGTGCGCAAGTCGCTCGCACTTAGCCGGTTTCATTATTTCAGTGTGTTTCATATCCAAACAAACTGAACTGATGAATTAAGAAGGCTTTAATTATTGCAATACCTGGCAACACGCTATCTTTTATCGTGAATATTAAGCTTGGTTATAATGAGTACGGTGCTCAAAGGATTACTCTCAATGTGTGATGTTGCCAGATAGTTTAGTATGGTAATCTATATAGGACATTATGCGTACATATAATAATTAGAGCACAGGTATATGCCGTAAGTATAAGCTTGCGTAAAATTGCAACAGAACCGTAATCTTTGTTATATGAATAATTAATATCTATAATTGATTTGTAATAAAACTAAAAAATACTTCACTAGTTCCACAGTTGTATATTTTCGAAGATGGTGTTCGAAACCGGTCGAATTTGTAATTAAATAATTAATATAGGAAATATAAAACTGTTGATCTAGTGAAGTGTTTTTTTATTACAAATCAATCAAGATGCAGTTCCATCAAGAGGCAACAATACAAAATATAATTTATCTAATATCAATAAATGTATTGTGACATGTGTACTCGATTCATGTGACTGGAATAATTTAAACAGGATTGTTAAGGCTATGAATACCAGTCTCTGAGCCATAGACGGTTTTGTGTTCTCTATAATACTAGTAACTCACTCCGAGCCTAGACCTGGCAGTCCTACAGTTCCATGTCGGGGTATAATAGGAGAGACATCATACAAGAAATTAAGTAAGAAAGAAAGAAATCGTTTATTTACATAAAAATAAAAAGCAAAGGTTTGCATTATTTCTTTATAATTAAAATAATATGTCTTAAATATACTTAATATTAATAAATGAGCTCTGATTCCCACACTTTCCCTGTGTTATGGGTGACCAGTCTCTTCCATACTTATTTTGTTTTTAGAAGCATAATAACAAATGAACTCCAAGCTTTTATGTATTTGTGTGCGTGTGTACATATATGTGTGTGTGTGTGAGTGCGTGTGAGAGTATGTGCGTGAGGTTATTATAGCATGAGTTTCACGACATGTCTATCTTTATTGTAATATTTTAACAAGTTTTCACCCCACAAAATGGTCCCAGCTTAGCGAATATTTTATTTGAGCTACTCTTGAAAATACATTGTCATGTTTTTATTTCGTTTTACTTTAGCTATCAGTTACCCATTACGAGTCAGCGGATATAATCTTTTGTAGTTTTATCTTTTACAGAATATGAACATAAAATGATATTATTATTTCGTTTTGTTATTTAACATTCGATACAAAATGTTTGGAGAAAATATATTGCGAAATATTATGTGATAAGGGAAGAAGCCATGCAGAAGAAAATGGTAAAAGAAAAAAAAAAGATTATAACTGAGTATAATTATAAAACTTAAAACATTTCTTATGTTCTAGCTTTCTCTTTTTCTCTTTTTATACATAGCTAGCTGGTTATAGCCTATAAAATATAGCCTATGTTACTCGTGGATAATGTAGCTTTCGAATGGTGAAAGAATTTATAAAATCGGTCCAGTAGTTTTTGAGCCCATTCATTACAACGAAAGTTTTCCGCTTTATAATATTAGTGTAGACTAATTCGCACCAATAGTCCTTCAAAACAAAAAGATTTTGTCAAATAGGACGGGTAGTTAAACATTAACGCGTTCCAAATAAATCCGTTATTTTTTATAAGAATAGCTAATAAACGTGACTAACAATTCAAGCCTTACATCTCATACAGTTTTCGTGTTTCCTTCCATCTATTGCCAGGGACGTCTCAAGATTGGACCGGATTTAAAATGTGCCTCCAGAACGTCGGACATTGATTAACTCCGGGCTGAAAATCCAGACGCTATTTGTTGTCCGGCATTGGCCAAGTAACTGGGATTTATAGCACACCTGTCAGCCATACAATATTTAGAAGGAAAAATGACGGAACCTTTTGTTACAAACACTATAAAAATATCGTCCGTTCCTATTGTTATGTTGGGGATTTGTTAAAAGCTATGTATTATGTGCTAGGTATTCTTTCTTTTTATTTATGTACTAGCTTTCCGCACGCGACTTCGCTCGCGTGGACTGCAACATTCTGAATCTTGTGCACGAGTGAGTGAGGTGTACGCACACTTTATTACACACACGCATACTTTACGCGATTTTGGTTAAGTTGTGGACATGTTATTTATAATATAAATCGAAATGTAAAATTTATGAAATAGAACACATAAAAAAGTCAAACAGAACTAGAAAAATTACCAGCGCATACACATATACTTATAGCCGTTGTACTCACAAAAAAATTAAACATGCTGTTTAATTCTAGCAGAACCTTTAATCCACTTATTAATAATATGTATTATTCAAGCCAACGCTGCAGAATACATGCAATTTTGTGTGAATCACGTGTATTTTACAGAGTTATATTGTTCACGGTCTTACTCCATTTTTAATTTTAATCTCTTTAAAATAACTGTTGATTTAAAATTTTTCAATATTAAGATTGCAGAGTCACGTGACGTCACAATTCCTTAATCGCGATGTTAAAATGTTTTCGCCGCTAAGTATATACCACTTCCAAACATCTATCCTCGGAGTCTAACAGCCGTCCTGTCCTGTGGTTCGGACTGGTCGAGGATCCTCCCTTTTTGGAGGAATAATATCATCCTCTATAATAATACTTACGTACATTAGTCTTTCGTCTCAAAGTTACACAGCCATACTTAATTATCCTCTTTATTCACGTGTTACAAAATGATTAAAACGTAAAACGTTCCTCCTAACCGAATTTCGGCCACGGCGCGGCGGCCAATCTCTACAGAGATCAGCCAACTGCGCGGGAGATATCATAGTGTACAAGTGTGTGCGCAAACACAGATGCACTCTCTATTCTTTTACTCTCATAACCCGATGGGACGGCAGACATTTCTTTGTCAGTAAAATCCCAATAACATTTTGGCCCCACCCGGAAATCGAACCGAAGACCTGTGTCTGTATTTAAAGAAGATGCAACCACTAGACCAAGGCAGTCACAAAATGATTAAACGAAGCGACTAATTACTAGCTATTGGTCACACCCCTGTTTACCAAGCCGCCTCGCTTCACCTGCAATTATTATTCCCAATCAATAACAATTTGAGAACACGCGACGTGTAGCGTGACTGTCACTTGTTTAAACGTGCCATTCAGACGGCTAATGGGATTATTTTTTACAGAAAAGAATACTAAATGCAAGTTTGATGTGGCTCGTATATCCCGAGGGTCGTTAAAAGTAATACGTAAATTAATTTAAGATTGGATAGAGAATTTTGCAAAATACTTAAGGATATTATTAAAATTTTAATATGCATGTAGATTTATTTAAAAAAAAACACACACCGGTTAAATAACAATGAACCGTAGCGTGACTGTCACTTGTTTAAATGTGCAATTAAGACAATGTCATTATTTTTACACTAAATAATACTATGTGTATTGGTGTGACTAGTGGTTGAATTTTACGATAATTCGTAAATTATAATATTGTCGGCAACGTTTCGTGATTTCATGTTTTAACAAGTTTTGTATGCCATATTTCTATGCAAATATCATCATGTCATCAGAGTCCTATAAAAGAGTAGGTGCGTTCGGTATCTGGGCGCATTGGTACCAATTGCGCCTGGTGCTCGAACGTCTTATTGACGTCACGACCCAACTACCCTCACTTTGCTAATAGTCGTTATGACTCGCTGTGATTTGTTGTTAACTGACTAGTTCTATAAGTGTAGAATCACAGTACATTTCTATTATATTCGACATAATTTAACATAGTCCTTGTCCCCATTAGTTTATAACAATATACTGTAGTGTATAGACACCTATATCTAGATTTAGCGTAGCTTAAGCATATTGTATTTGAGTAATAAACCAGTCTTCAACCAGTAAACACGTCTATATTTTATTCATCCCATTGCAATACACTCGTTTGCATCGAAGATTCTTTCAACGCAGGATATTTATAACATGATTTTTATTATACAATTGGTTAGCAAATAGAACAACAGATAGACAAAAGTCTTAGCAAATGTAAATTATGGTTAAAGAGTTTATTTCCCAAAAAGAATACATAAGATTCACTTACATGAGAAAACTTATAAAATAAAATTATTGGCGGAAAGCACTTTTAAACTTATATTCTAAATACATTGAAACACACGTAACACCATTATCTCGTAATCTTATTCGAGTTTTATACATTATTATTTCTTGCTAGTAACGATCTACCCACAACTACTGCGTAAGTTATTTATCATACAAAGATGTCATGCTACTAGAAGTGTCTTAAAGTGGTATGATAATTTTATTTATTTTAATACTGATTTTAATCATTTGGATATTGAAATCAAAGTAAGTGCAAATAGATAGATCTGCCTGACTTTAGTAAGACAAAACAAGGGATAGATAGGATATTGAAAACGGCCGTTTATTAATTATTCGCCGGTAGACACAATACCGACATGAAGTGTGAACAAGCAATGAAGCTGACTTCACTACATACGAAGTATTTATCTTTGATTGAATAAGAAGGTAAGTATTGCGTAATTATTAGTTTACCAAAAATATTAATAAGTGCAACCACACATCATAATAGAACACATTAAGTACGAAGGAAGTGGATGCAAAGTTCAGTAATAGGCCCTTTAAACATTGCTGAATGTATGTCACAGGACTTCAAAATGACGTCTTAGCAAGCTTTGTGTTAAAGAAGATATTTACTACGTGTTGAGAAAGTCAATAATTGAGTGAATACTTCCTCCTGTCTATGCAAAGCAGAGCTATATAAATATGATTCACCCCCACATTCAATGCTTTTAATTACAGCATATTCAACAAGCTAGTCTACGGACGAAATATGAATATTAGAGCAGTTTTTTTTCAACATTTTAAAGCAAAACGGACGTCCGGTTGCGGGGCAGTGGATGTTGAGAATATTTGAAGGGAACCTCACCCTCACTGAATAAAATGCTATATTTCTATGATACGAGTTCTGTATTTCAAATGAATATCTCATTGTTCTTGAGTTTTATACAGCGATTTAAAGAATTAAGGCTATAAATATTACCGGTTTGCGTTCACAGTTTCGCCTGCATGTACTTACATTTTTAGTATACCGTGTATATATACCGACGACCCGACTGGCGCAGTGGTTTAGCAATGGTCTATGCCGCCGGAGGGTGTGGGTTCGATCCCCACGAGCAGAAAATTATAATGTGATGAACATTGTAATTTTCTACTGTCTGGGTGTTAATTTATCTATAGTATGTATGTATTTACAAAAAAAAAGTATGTTTAAGTATGTCTATCAGTTATCTAGTTTCCATAGTACAAGCTTTGCTTAGTTTGAGACTAGATGGCGTTGTGTTAAATGTCCAGGAATATTTATTTATTTATTTATATAACTAGGTTATAACTTACTTTACTGTTTAATTTCATATCAATTTAACTACTCGTTTCTGTATGGTGGACGATATTCATCAATCGTTATGTGTGTCGAATAAAATAAGTAATTTTCAATCTAACAGGAATAACCCGGAACAATACTGAGTAGTTAGTAATATATATTCATAAAACCAATAATATTAAATCCCACAAACACTTAGATATGTCCCGCAGTCATAGTGGAATGGCTTGAAATACTGCCAAAGATAAGCGACGTAGTTTGTAAACCATGCCACGGCTATAAAGGTTAACGTACAATACCGCATGTTATGCACTTATTTGTATGTTCATTCTTGCCGCGTTTTAAATTGTGTGCTTCAAAAGGTGCTGCATAATATAATTATGATGATATACAGCTATTCATTGTGGTGAAACTAGAATGCTTTAGGTAGTAAAAATATGCCATCCTTTCTTTGAGATAAATCAAGAAAAAATAATTCAGTGTTCATACATTCTAAAGGTAGTAAAATTTATCTTCTCATAGTTGGTTGATATTTTTTTTATTAACCTAATTGTATAGTTCTTTATAATTGATTTATATTAAAACATAAACTGTACATGATATACTTATTCAGGGGTTTTAAACGATTTCACTAAATATATATGAATTCAAACTGCATTGTAATAAATAAAGTTATTTGAATTCATAAGAGGTAAGAATCTTTCTATATTACACTATCAATAATATTAAATCCCACAAACACTTAGATATGGTCCGCAGTCATAGTGGAATGGCTTGAAATACTGCCAAAGATAAGCGACGTAGTTTGCAAACCATGCCACGGCTATAAAGGTTAACGTACAATACCGCATGTTATGCACTTATTTGTATGTTCATTCTTGCCGCGTTTTAAAGTGTGCTTTAAAATGTACTTTAAAAATATGCGTTCAAACTTTGTACACTAACACCCGTATTCTAAGAAGTAACCTTGATTTTACCTCCACTCAGGTTAAGTCAAATATGACGTATGACGATTTCAATCGAAAATTCATAACATAAAAATATAATATTTTAATAAATAGATTGGACGAATGGAGTTGTTAAATTTTCTTCTCCGAAATTTTCATAACGTCAGTGGACGTGAGTTAGTAGATTTCCGACTCAGAATGTAAATTTTCGTTGACAGAGCTTGAGTGAAGTCGAGGAATGCTCGAGGAACGTATTAGAATACGGGTGTAAGAATTTTATATCGCGATCGGTGACAAATGTGGTCGCTTCTTCGAAGACTATGCTTTCCCTGGCGCCCGACATATGTTCAAACATGTAACAGTAGTATGCCGTGCCATACATGTGAACACTTATTTGATCACATATTTGAACACATGGCATATTAATCTGCCTGTCGTGGAGGTTGTGAGAGTAAACACTGTCTATTTCATTTTGATAAATAAAGTAATAATAACACGATTACTAACACGAGAACATTTTACAAGTACCAAACAATATTCATCATGTTCAATAAAATACCAATAAAAGGAAAAGAGCATGCAACTAAATGAACAAAATGAAACATGAACAATGTACAACATTAATGATATATAAAATGAACAGTGATTGTCTAGAAGACAGCCATTTCCGCTCTTCTCCTAATTTTAAGTTTATGCCGCCACACTCCACTCAGCTCCACTCCACTCTACTCCGCTCCACTCCTCTCTCCCCCACTCCACTCCGCTCCACTCCACTGCACCCCACTCCACTCCTCTCCACTCCGTTCCATGGAGTGGCCATTACATTTTCCATTTTTTTAAAACCGCTTGACCAATTAGTAGAATGTATGAATTCACAAAAAGAACTCCAGTTAGAAAAGTTGCGTGATCAAGTCATGTAACTATATTTTTACTTAGATAACTATCAACGAGATGTAAGTTACTTTTGTTTCGATAAAGCCTAATTTTTAACAATCTTTGATCGCTCAATCAAACCGTGCTCTGTTGGTTTTATGTCCTTTATATTATTTAGATAAAAATCTAACTCTGTCAAGTACATTTTGTTAATCAATTAAATTGTCTATGAAAATGATTGTGTTCCCTAGTGCGCTGTATTTTACTTCATTTTCTACTTAGAGATTAACTTTGTAATCCTGCAAGATATTCCTATTTCTGCATATCGAATTCAATTCGTAGTTTAACGTTTTAATTGTATATGGTTATGTATTTATATTTTCTCGGCGTTTACAGTTTAAAAAAGCAAATACTATAAAACAGTAGTAAATAATGTAAAATTTCAGTACAAACTGACAGTATCAAACACTTTTGTTTACTATGTTTTTTCTTGTTAATTATTTTTACGTCTTGAAAACATTTATTTGTATTCTATAAAATTTAAAGACAACTTTATGAAGTTGTTATAATACAAATATTGAATACTAGAGATTCGCTCGAGCTAGACCCCAG
Organism: Phoebis sennae; assembly: GCA_001586405.1. NCBI lineage: Eukaryota > Metazoa > Arthropoda > Insecta > Lepidoptera > Pieridae > Phoebis > Phoebis sennae. Next base: position 192,006 of record LQNK01000225.1, read on the forward strand.
TCAACAATTTTGATAACTTCGGTCCCCCTATCGATTTCATTCATCTTGGAATTCAAGATTTTCTTTTGTCTTAACTATTCCTTCACAAAATTATATCAAGATCGGATTTATGATATTCAAATATCCTCGGACAAACATTTTTACATACTACATTCGCTAGGCCTTATCGACTCTGATAGCCCGCTTAGCTCGGACAATAAAATATTAATTCAGATGTTTAACAACCGTAGTATTAGAAGTATTTTCATAATATTTTTAAATTGTCTCAAGGCAAAATATTTTATAAAAGGCTTGAAGTAAATAGTTCTAAGCTTGTAAACTAATCCGTACCTCATTCATATTTAATTTTCCATTATAAAAGCGTTCAAAACACATTCGTGGCCGGCAAAGAAATTAAATTTTGCGCTCTTGTATATAATTTTACTCTACTTAAGTACAGAACGCGGCTGCCCACACAAATTACATTTTAATATTAAATGTTAGAACTCTACGTTTAATATGCTAGTCACGTAATTACCTTCTCTTAAAATTTCTAAAATAAATGCAAGAATGCGGGAGAAAATTCAAGTATGACGTGTAGGTACTTAAATTTTAGTGCGTAATTTCTTTAATTTTGTTTATTTATTAAGCCAAGCCACCAATTTGACCTTACAATAACGTTCACACACACACACACACACACATATATATATATATATATATATATATGTATGCATACAAAGAAGCATCAATTTCACTGTATAAAATATAAAAATATATACATTTTTTATATTTACTTCTTTATATGCTTCTTTGTAAGCGCGTTAATACTAACGCATCTTATGAAAATGTTTTGTTTTTGTTATACGTTTTTTTAATTAAAATAAGCATAGGAATGCATACATCAGCACCATTTAATTCCCCACCACGCGCGAATGAGTGCGGTTTATTTTTCAGTGTCTGCTAAAAGGCAGTCCTGCGGTAAACTACTGAATATTCCACCACGCTAGTTACGTGATCTTCATACTAATGCTCTGACGGGATGTCTTTAAGAGCCATGAATTGAATATGTACGTTACACCGCTTTACCACTAAATGGATAGGCACAGAAGTCAAAATCCACGCAAGGCATCCGTGTTGCGACGGGTTAGAATACGTGTATCACCACCCCATTTCTACCTATGGGTGGCGGCAGAAAGTTTTTTTTTATGTTAAAGCAGGCAAGCGGGGCACGCGGTTCACCTGATGTTGAGTGAGTGACCGCAGCCCATAAACATCTGCAACATGGAGTGTCGCAGATGCCTTGCCGGCTTGGAGGAAGGGGAAGGGATAAGGAGAGGTAATTTGTTGCACAACATTTTCTACAATAAAAGAGTGGTAACCAAGCATTGCACGATTGGAAACTACCACCTTCTCAGGAAAAGATCGAGATGAAACATTGCGCTGTGTTTCGTACGGCGAGTGCTAAGCTTCCTGTTCTTCTGAATGGGATGGGAAGACAGGCCTCCGGGAGAGAACTCATCCTGTTCTAATACTGGATTTTCCTATCTCATCGAAACTTTGATATTGTAGATGTTCATGGGTTGCGGTCAGTCACTGTAACATAAAAAGAAGGCTCTAGACACGCACACATAGACACCCTTCACCAACACGATATCTGAGGTGACATCGGAATAGACTGCGCGAATTATTCGTTTAATATACGGTTGTCTGTGTACAAAGGTATGTAAGTGTTTTCCGAGTTTGAATTTTGTAGCTGTAGCTGTTTTGTAGCTTTACTGCCAAGTTCTATTGGCGCAGTGGATATAGCAATGGTCTATTACGCCGGAGGGTCTAGTTTCGATCCCCACGAGTGGAGAATTATGATGTGATGAACATTATAATTTTCTACTGTATGGGTGTAATTTATCTGTATGTATTTACAAAAAGTATGTTAAGATATATCTATCAGTTATCAAGTTCCCATAGTAGAAGCCTTACTTAGTTTAGGATTAGGTGGCGTAGTATTAAATGTAATTTAATTATGATATAATTCTTCGGAACATCTTCAAATTTAATGTTCTGGAACATTATTTGTATACATAACACGATCATACATAACCGATGCTCGAATATAAATAGAATTGTTTAGTGTTTACAAAAGTAACGATTACGTAAAGAACGTGGGTTCTACTCGTGCTCCTTTTTGTTAATTAAAGCCGAATTATAATACGCACCCACTGTGCCACAAGTAAATTATGGCTTAAAAATTCTAACAAAATATCTAAGAAAACATCTATACCCTCCTTTTTTTACGTGAGGAAATCCTGCATGGATAACTAACCGTCTCGGGGGAAACAGTTAGGTTATGTCAGACTCCTACTGACTAACGGCCGTGTTCAATATTCTATCTATCCCTTGTTTTGCTTACAAAATTCAGACAAATCTATATCTATTTGCACCTACTTTGATTTCAGTATCCTAACGACGAATACATTTGCTATGACTTTGGTCTGTCTATTGTCATATAATCTGACATAACAATCTATCTATAATCATTGATACAATATTGAAAATGGCCGTATAACCTCACGGTGGCCTACGCCTGCGCAAGAAAAGTGAGGGATCTGGGATCTCCAAGAGGAATGCGCACATACCTTACCTATAAAAATGTCAATTTAAATGTAATGTACACCCGTATTTTTTATAAATATAAATAAATAAATATTCCTGGACATTTAACACAACGCCATCTAGTCCCAAACTAAGCAAAGCTTGTACTATGGATACTAGATAACTGATAGACATACTTAAACATACTTTTTTTTTGTAAATACATACATACTATAGATAAATTAACACCCATACAGTAGAAAATTACAATGTTCATCACATCATAATTTTCTGCTCGTGGGGATCGAACCCACACCCTCCGGCGGAATACACCATTGCTGAACCACTACGCCAATCGGGTCGTCAATTTACAAACAATACTATGAGTTAGACAACGCACAGTGTTAACCCTATTCAGAGACGATACTTGAGTGGCGGTTTGCCACTTGGCCTTTAAATTATGCCTTATTGTTCTGGAACTATGGACTTGTCATTTGGAACGCAATGAGAAATGTCTTACTTCACATAGTACTACTTAACTTACTTAAGTATTGTTTGTGAATACGGGTGTTAGTGTCATGTTATGAATGGACGAAAATATTTTATTGTTTATAGGTTTGAATTTACAATAATAGAAAACTTAAAGGTATAATATAATCACATTATATTTTTTTTATTTCAAATATTAGTTTCACCTCTACCACGATTTTAACTAATTGAGTTTATAGCAGTGTATATTTCTCAAAATTAATTTAACTGTAGTTATTTCTAAAATAATACTATAAACGTACAAAATTGAAGTCGTATTTTTTGTTCCTGAAAGTAAAATATTTTCTCTTTAATTAAAATGGACCCTAAATAATAACGAACATTACAACAAGACATAACTGAAAAAGGAAAAGATTTAACTGAAACGTAGAAATGAACTGTTTCTAGAATTTCAATCAAACGTTTCCAATTTTATTGAAGATATTTTTGTGTCGGAAGTGTTTGTGTACTGTTGTTTGTTCAATTTGTATTGTCGGTAATTTAAATCTAAAAAAGACATTGCTGTATTGAGATTGTACCTGTATTTTGTATTGAATCAGTATTATTGGTATTAAGAATTTTTATAAGTAAACCAAAAACGTTTCTTTTCTTAAATTATGGCTAACTATATAATGGCCACCCTTTATATTATTATGTATAGTTTTAAGTCTTTATTTCTATTATAATTAAGTACTACTGGTGCATAAAATAATGTGTTTATTCATTCATTTTTCATATAAAAATCTGTGTAGTATACAATTAGCTTATTATACATTGAAGCTAAGCATCTACTGTACGGTTTTAAAAGTATCGTATTATTCATTTATATAGAAAATGCGTTCCTTGCAAGGCAGACCAGTGGACGCACTAGTGTGTCACTCTATACAAAGAATATTACGACCAGTCGAATGCTATGCGTCCAATACGTACACTACGTAAGATGTTTGGATACGCCTAGTGGAATTTTCCAATTGCTGAATCAAAAATTATTAAATTCTTTCGGATGAATAAATAACGTGTGGTTCCAAATTTAAAATAATCAATTTACACTTTAGATTACAAAAATAATAACATAGATTACAGAAATAATAACCAAATTTCATGTACACTACGTAAATCAGAATTGGCAATTAGCAACTTATAAGAAAAGACCAACATTTTTAAAGGACAAACTATTCATACGTATAATATATTTATGAATATTTATCAAATATTCGTAAATAATATCTTAAAAATATTAGGAATATTTATCATGCTCTCTCAGATTACGAAACCATTTTCATTGCACAATAATGAAAAATTATGCGGTTTCCATAAAATAACATTCACCGAACTTACAGTTGCGGGCATGAATGCGGAATATAAAGTGCTTAATCTAGTTTTAAGTGGAATGAACTTCGTTAAGAGGCTATGAAAATTCTAGCATCGAGTACAAGTCACATCGAACATTTGTGGAAATCGAATATTGCTGTACGCTCCTTGACTCGCAAATGCGAATTTTCTTGCATTACTTATTCTTCATCTATAGTAATATTTTAGAGGAAACGTTTGATGTTTTGTCTGTTTGTCACAAGAAGTATTTGACCTATTTCAAAAATTGTATCACCCAGAAAGCTACATATTCCGGGACATAATCTAATGACATTATGCCACAAGAGCGAAGCTTTGCAGAACATCTAGTCTATAAATAAATAAATAAAATAAAAATTATTTTATTGTCATAAACATGTTATAAACGGTGATACAGCGTTTAATCGATTTCATGACATTTTCAAATTATTTTATGATCTCTGTTTTCCTACTGTAAGACAAAAAAGATATACTAAAATTAAACCGAGATGGATGTCTAAAGGCATTAAAACATGTAGTAAACATAAAAGGAAATTACTTTGGAAATATAGATTATCTAAGAATACAAAATAATGACAAACAAAATTTCAAAATCTACTCTTCTAAATTTTCTAAAATCATAAAGTTAACACAAAGAAGTCAAA
>LQNK01000225.1:201326-245561 GCA_001586405.1 Phoebis sennae
GAGGCGTTCGTCGTGCCATAGTAATAAGTCCAAAATTGTGTGCCATAATAAATATTTTTGAATTTGAATAAAAATAAAGTATGGTTATGAATGGGAATAGTTGCTTAAATTTACAAGTCTTTTCCTTTACTAAGAAATATTTTTCTTCCTCGTGTGCAAGGCAGAGACATTAAATAAAAAAAATTGAACTTGAAATCGTTGTATTCCTCTCCTAATTTCCCATCATTAATCCTCTCCCTATCCCCTCCCCTACCTTCAAGCCGGCAAGGCATTGCGACACTTTGTTGTTGTAGATTTTTTGTCGGTCACTTAACATCAATTGATCCGCGTGCTGTCCTTGCCCAGGAAAACTGTTTGTTTGTTTGTTTGGTTGTAATGAATAGGTCAAAAACTACTGAACTACTTTTAAAAATTCTTTCACCATTCAAAAGTTTAATTATCTACGAGTTAAACAGGCTAAATTTTATAGGCTATATGTATAACATTATGTTACGGGAACGAAGCCGCGCGGATCAATCTATAATAAATCTAATATTATTCGCATTTCTCATTATTAGTGTTAGTTAAGTTACAACAGTCAGATGGCCCGGAGCAATTCATGAATTTCCCTGCAACATAATGCGTTGCAATTGACATCAGATAGAGGTAAATAGCTGTTAAATTAACCAACGACCATTAGCGTTGGTTAAATCGTGATGATAAGTATAATTTGTGATTGTATTGAGAGAATAGTTACGGCATGCATTACCATTCCACCTCTCTCCCATTCTGTTCTAATCCTCTCTCAATTTCCTATCATTAATCCTCTCCTTTGGCTCTCCCGTTCCCCTGTTCAGCATCTTCTATACTTTCATGTTGTAGACGTTCATGGGCTGTGGTCATTCACCTAACATCAATTGCCTCTTGCCTGCTCAGATAGCATAAAAAACAGACATTTAAAATTTTTTGTTAGAGAGATAGTTCGTACTCATATTTATTGGACCAAAATGCCCAGTTTATTTATTAATACTCTTTATACCGCTATAGAAATATATACAAGAAATAATACCAAGTTATATACAAAAAGAAGAAGTATAGCAGAAAAGGCCGCCTTATCACTTCAAAGTACCTATCTTCTATCTTGTGAAATTCTTTATCACCTACCTTGTGCTTCAAAGCTTGTCTCTTATGCCTACGATAACTGACATGTCTACAAGGAACCGACCGGCTTACAGTGCTTCACACGTCTATTTAAGAGGCCTTCCTTTGTGGGCGCAGTGGCCAATTTTGGTGCATTTGCCTTGCAAATCTAAACAACGGTAAGGGGTGTGAGAAATTCTCGGAGGCTTGGATTAACAAAGGTTAAGGTTTGGTAAGAGAATACGGATTCCTGTAAGCCTGTCTTGACAATGTCGCTCGAGAATTCTGTTTATAATTTAGTAACTTTAGTTTTTCTTTCTTATATTTTTTCAAGTATTTTCTTTATGTGTGGTTTTGCGTTAATAATTTCGATATATCCTAGATTTTTTTTATCTTAATTTTCTTCCACATTGTGCCCTAATTCAAGTATGTTGCTTGTGCCTTGAATAAATGGTAGACACAAGGAGTGGGCCGGCTTACAGTGCTTCACACGTCTACATAAGAGGCCTTCCTTTGTGAGCGCAGTGGCCAATTTTGGTGCATTTGCCTTGCAAATCTAGACAATGGTGTGAGAAATTCTCGAAGGCTTGGATTAACAAAAGTTAAGTTTTGGTTAGGGAATAAGCAGTTAAGTACTCTCTGTAACTTGATGTTGTTCGACAAGATACTTCACATAGTTAGACTTATTTTTTGTGAGTATTTTAACATGAATTTAGAATATGTTTTGTTTTCGAGTTTTTGTCAATGTAAATTTTAATTATCCGATTATACCATTTCGAATCAAAACTAATATGTCTCAAAAAGTACTTTTTTATTAACAGAGAATGATATTAAAGCAAATAAATCAATTGAAATTGTATAAAGTTGGTAACAGATGCGAACATGGGCATAACCGCAATATAACACATATTTCAAAATAGACCATTTAATTGTCGTGTTGGACGTCCAAATTTGGTTTATCATGTCCCAAAATTGAGTTCCGGAATCGCGTATATAGCAAATTCTGTCACAAACCGACTCCAAAATTAAATCGCTATTCAATTCAAATACGTATTTCATAAACCCATCGAGCCATAAACAAATATCACACTTGCGGTGTTCAGTAAATGTCGGCTAAATTTCGATGGAATAACTTTTGTGAGCGCGACTTGTAATATCCGGTTTGAGCTAGATCATTCTAAGCAAAACCGCTCTGGGATATCCGCTAGCGTTATATTGAATCTTTTCATATTCTCTCGCTTACCCGAACTTTAAAATTCGTTTGTTTCAGAAAATATTTAGATTCATTTGTTGAATGATTGAATGTATTTCTGTGAAATATGCTTAGTCTGAATTCGAAATTGTTTCAAAAAACAAAAATTGCGACAGCGAATGTCCCTATTATAAGGTTTATAGTATTATTGGATATTTTGAATTTAGTTTTTTAAATATCACCAAGTAGAAACCAAATTCACATTGTTTAAAAACCTCTGTTATCGAGTCAAAAACAAATATAGCAATACTTCTGGTTTTTTCAACAAACATCGGCTAAATTTCGGTGAAATCACTCCTGTGAGCGCACCAGACTTGTAACATCCGGTTCGAGCCAGATCATTCTAAGCAAAACCGCTCTGGGATACCCGCTAGCGTTATATTGAAAAATCTTTCCATATTCTCTCGCGTACCTGAAAATAACTTAAAAATTTCATCTTCCGTGTATTTGGGAACATTTTTCGTATCATTTGTTCAGCGTTTGCTGAATGCACTTTGTTTGTATTTATTGGACGTGTACTATGAAGAGACTAACTCGAAAGGATTTTGTTTTAATATTTTTTACAGAAACAGATTTCAAGTGATAGTGTATTAAGATTATGGCAGAAGTGAAATATTTATGGCTATACGTTTCATGACATACGTTAATAATTAAAAATATATTTGTAAAGGAAATTAGTTTCAAGCTTACCTGATATAAAGTCATTATCAAAACTCATTGAAATGTGTTGATTGTAAAACTGATTCCCTCAGTTCACCAACACAGTTCTCAGATTCCCAGGGCCTCTCGGCCTGGCTTCGCGCGGTCTGACCTGTGAGAAAGCAGGCCGTGGGTCCCTAGCTTCACATTGAAAATTACTATAATTTTAAATAATAATTGTTGCAGCGTGTATATAATATATTAATTCCACCAGTTCGACATATTATGTTTTCGATTTTTAAATTAATCTAGTTCCACTGATTTATATAATTTTTGAATGACTTTTAAATAATAGCATAGCTTTTGCATGAACAATAACTTTACTTTCGTTAGAGTAACGATATTTTAATGCTAATTTCAATTAATTAAATATTAATTACTAAATCATATTTAATATTAATATAAACAGTCTGCATATTTAAACGAAATGTTTGTATCAGGCATACAAAATAAATGAGAATATTATTAAATTATTTGATAGTTTGTTTGGTTAATTTGAAAAGCGATTGTATTTACAGTAATAGGATTAATAACAGCATAATAGATAATTGGAAATATATGAAAGGATTTCAGACGCGTATCAATGCAACTGTTTATGCATGTTGTTTTTGACGCGAAAAGTACTGAACGAATGTGGATGGAATTTTACATAAATATAGCTTAGACATCAGGATAATTTATGACGATTTTGTGCAAATTTGATACAACTCAATTATAAGTAGGTAGTAATTTGTTTAATATATTTTTGTATATCTGTCTGTATAAAAAGGACAAAAAATAATTATCAATTTTAAAAACCATTGAAACTAAACTAAAGGTCCTAGAGGAGGAGATCAGAATACTGATTCACAAATCGGATTCAAGTCGGAACGAAGACGTTTGCATCGAAATTTGTATGAACCTTGTTCCGATTTTCGATACTTTCCGATCGGATTCGAATTTGTGAATAGGGGGCTAGGAATGCAATAGTACAGGGTCTACTTCCTTTAGAATCCTGTCTCTCTCCTGATTCTTAGTACTACTTGGGAGAAATGAAAACATTTTTCATTTTTCAAGTGCATGGTTTAGAAGACGTTTCTTTCGATAATAATATCTTAGCAATAAAATTTCAGAGAATAGCTTAATTCTGAAGTAAAGTCTTAGATTTATTCTAAAATCAAAATAAAATTATTTTCGTTCTTAATTTGTTATAATTTTCTGAAGTAAAAGTTATATTACTTTCTTAAATAGGTAAGTATGTTGCGAGTGTCTATGTTTTCGTGTGAGTGTGTGTTTGTGAAAGAGAAAGAAACTTAGTGTGTGAGTGGGTTTTAACTTTTAAATAAGAAATATCGACTGTTGAACTTTTTCTAAGACATTTAAAAAAAAATGCATATGAACGCGGACGCCGTTAATTTGACTTTTCACTCATTGATACCAGAGAATCGAAGACAATAGGTGATTCCAGACCTAAATGGATGCGGTAAGGTATTGTTCTATTCAATTCATTTTGAAACCTATCCCTTTACAATACGGTTCAAACTGTCCTGCACAGGTGGACATCTCTAAAAACTCCTTTGAGCAATCATTCGAAATCCAATGCAATTAGCAATGCAAAATCTTGGCTCAGCTTAATCAGGAATTTAATTTTGAGCGCTGGAAGCTTGTTGGCATTAGTAACTACAAATTTGATGTTGAATTCTTATAGAATTTTCAATTTTTCACTGATTTCAGTAACTACAAATAAACCATTTTAGTAATGAAATTAGAATACTTCTGGAAAAATATTGTAACTTATGTTATTATAGTGAAAGAAATGAAGTCTATTTCATTAAGTCATGTATAAACTACGCTTAGTCCCTTAAGAAAGGCAATTCAGTAATCATAGTTAGACAGGGCTAATTAATCTTTTTTCAACTTCCATACAAAATTATCGCTAGATTAATGGAAGTTAACTCAACTGAAATTGAAATTACTCATACAACTTTTCACAAAGCCATTTGATAATTTTCAATGTATGCCTGCAAAAATATTTCATGCTAACTGGCACATAAAACAGCAAACGTCTTAAAATGTTAAACTGCACGTTCATCACTTTGTTTACTTCACTAACACGCCCAGCACTGCAGGCTGACGAACAAGAAAATTGAATTAGCTAACGTTTAGCGCAATATTAGAGACTGCTTTGCAATTTTCTTAATAAAACCTGGGGGTTGTTTAATTTCTCGAATGTTTGCGAAATGTTTAAGGAATTTTTAAAGAAGAAACTTCGCAAACATTACTTAATAAAGAAATCATTTGAAGTCATCTGTCGAACAAGAAAATTTAATTAGCTAACGTTTAGCGCAATATTAGAGACTGCAATTTTCTTGATAGTATATAAACTTCATTTCTCGAAGCGTTGTGAGTTGTTGAAATGACCTATTTAAAATCTGAAATAATTTATAATTAATTGCTATATCTGGTTGCACAAAAATCCGTTAAATACGACTGAATGAAAACCATTAAGTAGCGTTCCACAGATTTCTATTAAAGTGAAGTATACATTCAAAGAAGAATATGAGAGTATGGTTATTTTAATTCTTATAAAGCAATTTAATATTTTCAATTTAAGCCTCAAGGTATCTTTCATGCTACCTCTCATGTAAAACAGCAAACGTCTTAAAATGTTAAACTGCACATTCCATCACTTTGTTTACTTCACTAACACGCCCCGCACTGCAGGCTGACGAACAAGAAAATTGAATTAGCTAACGTTTAGCGCAATTTTAGAGATTGCTTTGCGATTTTCTTTCATGGAGAATCGTTTTATTTCTCAAAGCTTAACTTTAAAATATCAAAGAAGCTATAATAATATATTCTATAGTAATTTCTTTTCATGGAACTTCACGAATATCTCTGCACACGACGTTCTACATAATTATATTTGTGCAATCTGTCATTTTTAATACGTATAGCATGACGTCTGACGTGTGTCATACTGGGCCTGATATCTACATTGTATGTTAGTTACACGATCATGCAAAACTAACGTACCCATTAAATTTGGCTTGGAGGATAGTCCAAATCGACCCTGTGTTAACAGTTTACTGTTTATTTTGGCAATGTTTTGAGTTTATATGAATTTAATACCCTCAATACGCTGAAAAAATATTATTAAAGGTAAAATAAAAGTTTTAGAGAAACAGGACGAGAGAGTTACTCGTGCAGAAATGTAATGTACCTTTATTTCCTTTCATAGAGTCTTTCTTAAAACATTAATTAAGAAATATAGTCGTGATAATGTTTCATATTTTCAGGTCGAAGTTATAATTTAATTAGTTCTGAAAATAAAGTCGAACGATGATTACATCTTTATGGATGCTGTGTGTAGTCAAGTGTCTATTATTCCAGAGAGTGTGCTTTTGATCTTTAGGACTAGAAGATAATATTCCTCATAGATTAGGATTTGGCACTGAAAGCCCATTTAAAAAATTTGTCCTATAAATAACAGAAGGTTAAAAAAAATAATTTGGATAGGTCTTTAAAAATTAAACAATAAGTTAGTATAAGTTTCTTAATAGATTTTTTATGCCACGAGGTATACGTTTCTAAAGTCATAAAAACTCATTGTATGTCGTTCTTCTTGGAAAATCCACAAAGCCGCGGTTGGAAAGCTAATAGTAAATATATAAATGCAACAAGCACTAAGTAAGAGTTTCTTTAGTTTATTAAGCATACACAACAGTTGAAAAAAAATCGTAATTTTGACAACTACGCTTAAAACACCCTATTCATAAGAACCTATATCTAAACGTGCACACGACAATTAAAAATTAGGAGACAGTTATTTAATTTGAATCATTACAAATTGGACATGAAATTTAAGAAATACAAAAAAAAAAACAATCAATTAGATAATTAATAAAATAGGCCAACATTATTAACAATTAAGAAAATATATAAAATTATTCCAAATATGTAAAAACTCACGTGATAAGTGCTTAGTTAGTAAGGAGGCTAACACCCGTATTTTAAGAAGTTACCTAAATATTCCTCTACTCAACCGCCGCTAAGGTTACGTCATATATGACGTTGAGAAACATTATTCGGTATTTTATGTTATAAGTTTGACATAATTGGAGTATCCACCAAAGTATCCAAATAGTGACTGAGGTTGAGTGAAGTCGAGGAATACTCAAGGTACGTATTAGAATACGGGTGTAAGAGTTATAATTAAAAGTATGTATGGTAAATGTTATAATTTTAATATTTCGCCAGCCAAAATCTTTTCGAGTACGGACTGTTCATATAAAATAGTCGGTTTATTTAGGAACAGGTGTAGTTTCATTATATTTTAAACACAGCAGCCGGTATGGTTTCCCTTTTAGCTATAAACCTACTTTGTTTATTCAGAGAACTAAGAGCTCTTACATTTATAATATTCACTGTATGAAACTTTTTAGGGTTCTGTACATAAAAAGTTAAAAACGGGACCCTATTAAGCAACAAATTATGTACATATCTGACAAATTATGTATTTCCATTGCTACTATAACAATAAATAGTAAAAACAAATATGGGAGGTCCCTATAAAATAAAATTAAATAAACGTGTTTTTATTATTATTTGCTCAATATGAATAACGATAATAGGTAGATTTTTAAAGTTTACACTGAATATATAAAACTTTTAAGGGCAGCTATCATACAACAAATATTTTCTTTTTAAGATAGTACGATGATAGTACCTTCGTACGCCAGTCCGACTTGCACTTGGCCCGTTTTTTTTAAATATTTGCTGTATTTCTTATTTAAAATACCTTTTTTTATACAATTTCGATAAATTATTTTTTTTTACCTCCTAAGAAAAGTACTAGTATAGACCAAGCTGTGTTTGATATAATGATTCCTCAAGGGTTCTAAAGCCATAGCATTTAAAAACAAGAAAGCTACAAGTCAGGGCTTTGTTACAGTCAGTACAACACGACTAACATTTATGAACTGTTTTCGAATGAACATTTTACCAAAATAAAATGATACCAAATTCAGTTGAACTGCCTTAATACTTGACGTTCATTTTATCACCTAACTTCCATATCTACAATGACAATGTAAACCGTGATATAATGAAGGCTTTTCAACGAGGGCACAGATTAACTATCTGTCCAAAACGTCAGATACATTGATACCCCCTTCATATGATCCTCGCAAAGATAATTTCCGGAATATCATACCTTATGTGTGACAGTTCTATCTATTGGTAGAGTTACAAGGATCATTGTTTAATTTAGATCTAGTTCTATATAATTGTCTAAATTCAGGATTCAAGAGTTATTTTCAGAATAGTAATTCCAGTTGCTATATATATTTTATATTTTTTTGTTTCGGAATTGAATACTAGTAGCACCTTGCGGAATCACTCGTGTAGTATCGTAATGCTAGATAACAAATAACAGACTACCTATAGTTTTTCTTATGGGCGTATGTAAGTATGAAAAACTTTGTCCGACGAAAACTCTAGGAACAACGTAAGGGGTGCTAAAATATGCGATTTTCATATGAATATAGCCAAGTGTATCAAATGAAAGGTCTTCATTTATACATTACAACGCGATGTCTATTTCGGAGCGAGGTACTAGGATAATACCAATCAAGTATAGATTTGTATACAGATGATTATCAATTTTGATCAGATTATGAAATTAATAATTTAATGATAATTGAACGCTATTCATCGGTTGCCAATTCTGAGAGATACTTCTAATTACGGGTGTACGATGTCTAGTGGAGATATTACGGCTAATAGGAAATTAACAATCACTCGTCTATCATGGCCAAATCAAATACACTGATCATTGGAATAAATATTAACTGCAACTGACAAATTAACAGGCGATTGTTTGATCACTGAAATGGCTGTTTATTCCCCTGAATGTTATTTTTTCCTTATTTCATATTTACTGCATCATGCTTTTACACGAGTAAGAAAAGAAGCATCAAAAATAGTTTACTTACGTCAAATTTTTGTGAAAGGTTTTCATCCCACTTCTGATATCACTTACGTCTTCTTCCTATTCATAATAAACTTTAAAAAAATGAAAGGTATATAATTTAAGCTAATTGAAGGAAGTTTATTTGATTAAGTCGATACCTCATAAACGTTTACGAGTCTATATAACCCATGGTTAAAGAGCAGTTAATCCCTGACTTACCAGGCGTGAGGGTCATAACGCGAGGTTTAAGATTTTTCTGAACCTAATAGTTCAATAATAGATTGGAGAGTTAATTATTTTTTAAGATGTGGTTGTGATGTCTTTTGCGGAAAAAAATCAATTACATGATCACTACATAGTATAAAACAAAGTCGCTTTTTCTGTCATGTGTCATGCTGTATGTCCCTATGAACGCTCAAATCTTTAAAACTACGCAACGGATTTTGATGCGGTTTTTTTTAATAGATAGAGTAACTCATGAGGAAGGTTTTTATGTATAATATCATCCATTAAATAGTGGACAAATACTGTTATTTTTGAGGTTTCTAATGTGATGTCGCAAATAATTACATTTTTTGCGCTTACATTGCAAACGCAGGCTGAATCCTACGAGATTTATCAAAATAATGTACTAAGTATTGTACACAATGAAAAGGTCTACAGAAAACTCCGCGATAGTATATCAGCATTGCACCCGTGCGAAGCCGGGGCGGGTCGCTAGTTGATTTATAAAATTGTCTGTAAAACAATTTTATCCCACTTCTGATATCGCTTACGTCTTCTTCCTTCTTATAACTTTGTAAAAATAAGAAAGATGTAATGGAACCCGACCAAAGCAAGTTTATTTGATTAAGTCCCAACCTCATAAACGTTTTATGAACGTAAGCGTATATAACCCCCGGTAAAGGAGCAGTTAACCCTTGACTTACTGGACCGGCCATGAGGGTCATAACGTGACGGTAGTTTGAGATTTTCCTGAGTCTAGTAGTAAAATGCTAGATTGAAGCGTTTAGTTTCACATCTAACATGTGGTTTTATACAACAAAATATGCTAATCAAATAGAGATCCTATTCCCTTAACCAATGCTTTCCTTATCCTTTCCTAAGACTACCAAATAACCTGTGACACATTAAATGTTCGAACCAAAAGTGTCACAGATCCTTTGCTGCGACTGACAGAGGAAGGTGGTTGGAATGAAAGAAATAAAAAAGTTTTATTTTCTTCCTCCTAACCTTTCGTTACTAGGAGCGGTAGTGGTGATGCTTGATATGAGAAAACCCTCGTTATATTTTGTAAAAATAATATATAATTTAAAACATGAGTAGTCAAATTACATGTACCTAGAGCACGTTAGATTTTATTTTGCAACCACAATGCTGATCACAACTGACGTGATATCGCGATGTTCGTATAAACATAAAAAGGACTACAGTGTCAATTGAGAACAACACATGTGAAAATAAGAGTAGTTTTGGATGTGGCATATTTAATGTATTTTATAAAAAATGTTATAAAGGCTTTTTAGTGTAATTTTCTTACATGATTATGTACCTTAAAATAAATTTGTGTCCATGACCCTTTTTAAAAAACAATAAATATTAGATGTTCTTGGAAAGTAATAAAATAAAGACACAGTAATAATCTAGCGTATTAAACTTGTAATAAAAGATTTCAGGGTAAGCAGGATATTCTTGTCTACGACATATCTCTATAAAATCTGGAGAATCGTTACCGTAAGTGATAACATTTTTTTATAAATTTTTAGAAATCTAATATAATTAATACAAATTAATTATTATTCTTATATATATTCATAAATAGTTATAAGAACGATAAGGAGAAAAATAAAGAAAATTACCTATTGTCAATCCTATAAATGGTCCACTACTATATTAAAAATTTTATTTATATGAAATGTCTTCCTTACGAGAATGCTACGAATGTCGCATCCTATATAACAGCTCTTTAAACCGCGTTCTTTTACGAGGCGACAACGTATACGTATTTTTAACGCGCACGTAAAATGTCGTGTCGTGGTCGTATCGCGTCACGTAGCCGAGAAAATTGTTCCGGCGTTTTATGTCCCTATCAATGGTCCCCGTTTGGTGAAGAATAATTGCTTGTTTGATGGGATTTTTTACAATTTCCATAAACATTATGATTGTTGAATTTATAATAGGTATGTTATTACATTAAAAATCCTCTTTGCCTAAGTAATGGCAACTTTTATGAAATGCGAGCATAAACGTTCAAGATAGGTATTCAACAGTTGTTATAAAAATTATGGTTCAATAAAAATTCAAATAGACACGGGTGGAAGTGTGAAAGTAATTTGAGAAGACGATGAATGTGCCATAAACGCTTCGTTATGAATTTCTATTCATCATTGGCCTCTACGTCTATAGCAGATGATTATTGGCAGTTTGTCTGGTCAAAGCAGTGTTTTTATGCGTAAGCAATCCGATGCACGGATTTCTATTAACGATATTATTATCAGAAGCATATCGCTTACATAAAGTAACATACTTTTATTTGAACGAAAATATTTCCCCATATTGAATTTTTAAACATTGCAATTACGAAGTAAATCTAAAGAAAATAGTATTTCAGATATAATTATTCGTCGTAGATATTCCTCAAGTAGTCGAGAGGCACGGAATTACGGGCAAGTGTCAACTTGCATAAGTTCCTCAAGAAATGTAGGCACTAGCTGTGAAGGGTGCTTCAAGCGTGCCATCATTTAACTCGAGAATTATGGACACAGGAACATTTTTAAAAGAAAATATTATTATGAAAACAAAATACTATAGTGCAATGTATTAAAACAGGTTTGTACTGCGAGAGACGAGGGATACGAACACGGAATAGAAAAAAAATTTTTGCCAAAAAATAGAACCGACTTCCTCGCTCTAAAAAGTAGAAAATAACTTTTATTTCATTTTTGTTGAAATCTATACAAAGTCGGTGCAAAATCTTGTTAAATTTAAAATAGATAAGGCATAGATTCGACTTTGTATAGATTTCAACAAAAATGAAATAAAAGTTATTTTCTACTTTTTAGAGCGAGGAAGTCGGTTCTATTTTTTGGCAAAAATTTTTATTTTATCCTTTTTAGTGTCCTGTGAAGGGTAATCACATCATCTAGTCACAATTCAGTTGATATATACATCATTAAACCTTAACCGCAGAGCTTATTCCGTTGATTTTCGAGGAGTTCCCTGGAATATCTTCCACATGGATGATCTGACTTGAACCAAATTTATATGGGACCACACATGAACTCTACTCTTTCGAATGCAAAAAAAAATTTCCAAATCGGTCCATAAACGCCGGAGATATGCGGTAACATACATAAAAAAAAAATACGGTCGAATTGATAACCTCCTCCTTTTTTGTAAGTCGGTTAAAAACAAGTTGTTTTTTCGGAATAGAAAAAACAACTTGTTTTTTCTATTCCGTGGATACGAACGACTACTGTACGAATACTCTTTATTAATTATAAAATGTAACTATATATAGCATGGAAAGAATACATACACCACAATAGACATAATTTAATCTATAGTAAACTTGTTTAACGACCGTTTTAAATATTCTATCTATCCCTTGTTTTGCTTACTAAAGTCAGACAAATCTATCCATTTGCACATAAATTCGTTTCAATATGCTGTCAACATCGGAATAGAATTTTCTAGTCCGTGTTGTCGACGGATAGCCTTTGCTATGACTTCTGTCAATCTTACGTGATATAATTTGAGATAATCTTTGATAAAATAAAGAAATAAATTTTTCAAAGTAATTGAAAGATTGTAGATTGTTCATGTTTTTAAATTGTCAAATAGAACTTATCATGATATGCCTTGTATTTTGTTTTAAAATTAAAAGTGTACTTACAGAAAAATGTTATCACTGGAATTTGCATTATGCTTTCCATTTATTTTAATCTGAAAAACAAAGAAATTATATTTTTCATTCCCAGGGCTTGCCAAAGGCCTAAAATGGACCCTTTCGTCTAAAAATTTCTCACAGTTAACTTTAATGAATCCATAACTATTAAAGTTTAACTAAAATATTCAGAAACCGCGAATTAATCATAATTATTAACAATGATAATAATAATTCCATGAAAACCTCGTTAATATTTCAATAATTGGCGCTGATTATATTTTATATTATTTTGTACATTTACTAGGATCGCTATTAAAAGTATTTTAAAACTCAGCTAAGGTTAAACTCATCAAATTAAGAGGAGTTTTATTAGAAAATCCTTGAACAATTTCAAAGTTAATTGAGGTGAAAGCTCTCATGTAAATGTTATCTTTATTTTAGGTATCATTATGATGTGTTGAATATAAATTAGTATCTTCTAATTGCTATGCCTCGTGGTTTCACCCGCGTATATTTCTCGCTTCCGTGGGATTTCTAGTTTAAAAACTATCCAATGTGTTTACTTGAGTTTCATACTATATTGGTACCAAATTTCATTCAAATCGGTTTATTGATTTAGGCGTGAAGAAAAGACCGACTGACAGACAGATGTTTTCGTATTAATAGTAAAAAAATAAAACAAACGTGTGTAATGTATATTAAGTATGTATAGAAAAAGCATACTAATAAATATTTGATGCGATTTTTTACTGCGCATTCTGATTAATACATTAAAGAAACTAAAGTCTATGAAAAATAATATACAGATTAATTATATTTAAAACTAGCTTTCTGCCCGCGGCTTCGCCCGCGTGGACTGCTAAATCTGTACTTTGTGGGTTTTCGAAGTAGAGGTTGTATGACAATTTTTACAACTTAGAAACGTAACGTTTGTAAATATATCTATTTCGTAAAAAGCTTATTTTTGCAAAAATCCCATTAATAACTGTTATTTTTTAAGTCCGAAGTATATCCTAAATTAAATATAACAAAAGTGTCACTGTTCATGTTCATAGAATTTTGATAATTCTATTTTAATTTTTTTGCAAAATATTGCCTTTTTGGAAATCTGTTGTATACTCTCAGAATGAAAGAGACTTGTATGTTTGCACGTATTTAACAAATATTTGCGTATGGACGCAAATAATATCTTCTGCATGTTGGTTACTCTTTGTTGCGATTGGCCGACATGATCTGTTGATGATGATGACAAAAATTCTAGGTATGTTCAAAGGTCATGAGTTCTCCCTAAAAAGCCTTTATTTTCACAAACACAAGATATTTACTCTAATCTTGAAATCCGTATGTCACATTTGTATGAATGCTTCAGAATACTACAGGATTGGTTTAGTTTTCGCATCATCTACAAGTTTTTGTATTAAAGCAACTTTGTCAAAGGTATGCGGTCGCTTTTTGGATTCAGGATACTCCAGGGGCTGAATTTATTTGAAGTTCTCATGAAATGTATGAGTACCATCATTGAATTGTTTATGATGTTGTTTTTTACCGAATTCTAGATGATCCTCTTCTTGTCTTTGATGATTAGAATTTGAATCACACTTCAAGCTAATTATTGAGGGATATGTTTGTTATTTTTCCCGCGAAACCTACTTAACGCATTTATATGACATTTGACGGTAAAATAAATACGACAATTAATCATTCGCGAGCTAACTCGTGAACAAAGATAACTAATATATGGAAATGTCTTGGGTGTTTTCACATTGTAAAGTCGATATTTATTTCAAATTTAAATTTCACAAATTGCTTTCTTTGATAAGTTTTTCGAGGCTTTATTTATCTATACTTATATTATAACGAGGAAAATTTTATTTGATTGTAATGAATTGGCTCAAAAACTTCTGGACCGATTTTAAAAATTCTTTTACCATTCGAAAGCTACATTATCCATGAATACCATAGGCTATATAATATATATAAACAAGTTTATGCTACGGGAACGAAGCCGTGCGGAACAATTAGTATTTCAGTAATTTGAAAAATATAGGTGATAAAGAATCCAACAGAAAATTAGGTCCATAAAGTACTTTTGAAATCGTTGTTTTTAGGCCATTAATAATAATAAACTTTTTTGGCCTTCCTATGCAGATGATAGAATAACTTAATGAAGTAAGCGGAACTTTCGGGTTAAGTTACTCCAAAGTTAAATTAATTTTATGAAAGTTTTGCACAGCTGAACTTTATGTCGTCATGCTCGGAATCTTTTTGACACGTTCTAGGTTGTATAATTTTTTACAATCCGTGCTGTACTGTGTTCGTAATATTAAAAGTGTGCAAGTAATAATTGTATTATTTGACGTTTCGTATACAGATGATATATTCACTTACGGCCGTTTTCAATAATGTATCAAAGATTATGGATAGATTGTAATCTCAGATTACATGACATGTGATTGTCAAAAGTCATAACAAAGGCTATCCGTCGACAGCATATTGGAACCAAAGTAAGTGCAAATAGATAGATTTTCCTGACTTTAGTAAGCAAAACAAGGGATATATAGAATATTGAAAACGGCCGTCAGTGAAAGGATATTGAACTGTAAATCCCGAATGTAACGCGAGCGAAGCTGCAGGGAGAAACTAGTACATTGTAACATTATCATCATAGTGTAGAACACGTCATGGTTAGAAGACGTATGTCACCACGGGCCTGAGGGCCTATATCCCCACCCCATCCCTCTCCCATTCTGTTTCACTCCTTCCACGATTTCCCATCACTAATCTCATAATTAATCATCTCTTTCCTTCAAGCCGGCAAGGATTCTGTGACACTTTGACGTTATAGATGTTCATGGGCTGCGGTCAGTCATTTAACATCAGGTGAACCGTTTTTTATGTTGCCTGCTATAACATAAAAAGCATCCTTTGTTTGTAAGTATCTTAAAATTCCTCAGTTTATTGTTTTTTTCGATAATATATTAGGAATTTTCGCACAACGCAGACGCCTAGCTCCATCTTACCCTGTTATTGTTTAACCCCATGGTATTAGTTCAAACGAATTGATCATCCTGTCAAACGAGTTATTTTCAGTAATATATTTTATTCCTCCATTTATAGTCAAATTCCATATGTCATGACGTCGTCCGTTTATCTAATTTTAAAGTAAAAAAAAGATTTGAAGTTTTTAATGTAAACTTTGCAACCATCACAAAGCAGATCGAAAGTACTTTGAGCCCGTTACACTATTCTCTATTTTTACGTAAAATAAGCAGACATTTGACAGCTACCTCACCTGATGGGAAGTGGTGGTGCGTTCGAAGATGTTATTCTAACCTAAAAACCGCATATTTCGTTGAAAATATAATAAAAACAATATTCCAAGGGTAAGAACACAAGTTATCAATTCAGGCATGATTTTATATTCCATTTGCGAGACGTTTCTTACATTTATGACGAGCAAACATTTTCACCCTCGTCAAGTGGAGGCCAATTTGTCTTGTTACATTTTTTGCGTTATATTTATAGTTCCTGCTTTGTAGAACTTCTCTTACTGAGGATGCCTTTGTGATTCTTAGTGAAGTCGTCCTGTATTTGTGTGCTCTATATTTGTAATGTTAAAGAGTTATCTCTCATGTTTTTTATAATTCTAATAATATAAGTCGTTAGTCTGGTGGTTGCAACTTTGACTACAGATCGAGGGACCTCGTGGCCAAAAAAAATGTTATTGGGATTTTTCTGACAAAGAAATCTCAGTATCGAGTCTGGAAGTTGGCGGTGTTGGAACACCCCCGTGCCTCGGAGTCTGCCGTGCCTGAGATCTCGCCCATCGTGGAGCTTACATCATTATTTCATAATCCAAACCTTGGTTATGTTATGTCATAATATTGTCTTACCTTATCAAGTCTGACCGTACTTATATAAAGTTTATTTTTCGTAAAACATTAAATAAAATAAAATAAAAATGTTTTTATTTATTTTTATACAATGGTTTGGATTTAACAATTAGGAAAAGGATTTCCTAAGTGTTAAATCCAAACCATTGTTATCCTAAATTATAATGTTGTCCTTTTATCTAGTTTTAGAGTTAAAAATCAATGATTACTACTAACAAATGTGCATAATTTTGTCCCATATTGCAAATGAGCCCGAAACAACCATTAGAAGTAATTATCACACATTTCAAAGTTAATTGTACGGTTCAAATTTGACACGTTCACGTGTTTACCTTTAAGCATAGGGGAATTTGCTTTTCACCAACAATTATTGCTTAATAATAATTAAATGTTTAATTTCACTTCAATACGTTACTATGTTATTGATTAAGATTTTTAGCCAGTTTGTCTCAGAGATCGTTTGCAACTTATTAATAACATGTTATCTATGTGTTAAGCCTTAACTGTTTTTTATTGTTGACTAGCTTTACCACGAGGCTTTGCACCCGTAGCATAATATTATATAACCTATGTTACTCGTAGATAATGTAGCTTTCGAATTATGAAAGAATTTTTAACATCGCTCCAGTAGTTTTTGAGCCTATTCATAACATGAAATTAGTATTAATTTTAGTGTTTTGTTTTTATGGGCTAGCCCTAGTTTTAAGTTATTTAAGATCTATTAACTGTAACTACATGATGCCTGATATAAATAAATAAATAAATAAAAATAAATAAAAAAATAAAATAAATAACAAAGTTTTCCTCCTTATAATTAGAGTGTAGTTCTAAATAAAGTGCTGTATTTGCACGTAATAAAACACAATGATCTAATCTCATTTCCACGACAGGAACCGCGGATGAATGTATCTTGAACCGGGAAATTTATAGCACATATTATCAAGGCAGCTATACATTTGCCGGTTTGCACCGCACAAGTTAGCTGAGAGAACGATAAATATTAAAGCTTACCTGAGACGGTTTATCTCGCGGAAAAACGCGGAAAACGGATAAAACCTGGATCCACCAAATTCTTTTTGTACAATTTTGACGGATTCTATTTAAGTCTTACGGTTGATTTCGTCTGTGTTTTATATTAGTTTGATATTAAACCAAGGTTTTGGTATAAGATAAAGAAATATATATTTTTTTTTATTTTATGTTACAGCTTGCAAGTGGAGCATACATTCACCTAATGTTAAGTGACTGACCGCAGCCCATGAAAATCTACAGACCAAATAGTCGTAGATGCCTTGCCGGCTTGAATGGATAAAATCTGGGCTCACCAAATCCTTTCCACGCGGTTCTGCTGGATAGAATTTGAAACATTTTATTTTAAGAGTGGTTGATATTAAATTGGAGGATATGGGGATATTGTAGGCATCTTAAAGTCCTCTGACAATCACAAGGTATGCTCAAGAAAATTTAACATTTCAATGGATTAAATTGGGCTATGGGCTTTAAAGGCCCATATCCCATAGAATTTGCTGGCTAGAGCACCTGGACAGAATGGGGGACGATCGCAGCGTGAAGATAGCCTATTTTGGAACCTTGAGAGGGCGCCGACCCGGGCGGCCACGGTATCGCTGGAGAGACGCTGTGGAGGCAGACCTGCGCGAACTTCATGTTGCTGACTGGTGGAAGGTGGCTCAAGACCAAGACCGATGGCGTTCTTTTGTATCGGAGGCCAAGACTCACCTAGGATCGCTGCGCCAGCGGAGTAAGTAAGTAAGTAATGATCTGAATTGCTTCCATAAATAAAACTGTTATTTTATTATATAAAGATTTGCCGTCATTCAAACCGCGATCAATGAGGGCTACCGTTTTAGTGCTAACCAGCTGGCGCTGCTGGCTAGTGGGGTCCTGATTTGCGCTGAAATATTGCTTTCAAAGTTTTATATTAAGTCTAGCGTTAAGAATTAAATATTAATTAATATATCGCGCAAGCTAATAATAGGTTTCCGTAAGATAAAACTATTTCAAAGCAGCAGTTAGCAGCGTTGGATATAATGAGTAAAATGATACATCAGAAGTAGTCTAAAAACAAATAAAACCGTGCAGCCCGCCCGTAAACAGTGGCAAGTGACTGCTTGGAGGCCTCACGCTACACTAGCGCCTCTAGCGGCGAATTCACACGCGTTTACCCCCATCCACCAACCAATACAGTCTTGTATAGAATAGTAGATGCATTAATTACTTACCTAATTACAATACGATTGTTGCATGCCATTATATTTGCATGAACTGTGATTGCGATTTGAAATTGAATGTCATAACTATACTATAATATTCAACATATGTATTGCTTGCGTATTAATGAAATTATCTCAATTACAAAAACATTGAGTGTTATAGTCTTCTTTTAATTTGCTCTATGTACTATCTTTGGGCTTAGTTTTATTTTATTGGATACAATTCAACGGAATATAATAAATTTTTGCCAAAAATTAGAACCGACCTCCTCACTCTAAAAAGTAGTAAGTAACTTTTATTTTACTTTTGTTGAAATCCATACAAAGTCGGTGCAAAATCTTGTTAAATGTAAAATAGTTAAAGGCACCGAATTCGTATAGATTTCAACAAAAATAAAATAAAAGTTATTTACTACTAAAGTATCTAGGTTAAAAACCGTATGTATATTTTAAAATTTTATTTTCTCTTGTGTGTCTTGTTTATTTTGCGCCCTCGCACAAATTCCTTTTTCTTATGTGTTTTCATAAATATTTTTACGACGAACATTAATAAATAAATAAAATGTTAAAAAGTCGGTTAAAACTATGTTCGAATGTTTGACATTCAACTTCTGGAGTATTTTATTTATTATTTATTTCACTCTTTAATGTACTGTAAAAATACATAATTGGGAGCTAAAATGTTGGTTTACACAATACAGCACATTAGGCGGCCTTATCACTTAGTAGTGATCTCTACCAGGCATCTCTACTACTCTTTTTAACCGACTTTCAAAAAAGGGAGGAGGTTATCAATTCGACCGTATTTTTTATGTACCGCATATCTCCGGCGTTTATGGACCGATTTCGAAAATTATTTTTGCTTTCGAAAGAGTAGAGTGTCAGTGTGATCCTATAGAAATCTGATTCGAGTCTGATCATCCATGTGGAAAAAAAATCCGATAGGACGGCAGGCCGACACGACCGGAAAAGATTGCAGGACCGACGACTTTACGTGCCTATTAATAATAATAGCACACTATAAAATGCAAGGAAAACACAAACAAAAATATTCCTCTGATTTATACAGTATGTCCTATAACCACATGTGTCTGACAGTAACTACTACGAAGCAGTATAAGTATCAGTTGAAACTTTTAAGCTATCTACTCTAAGCCGTGTTGCGAGACACGACATCGCCATCCCAAACTTACCTAAGCCCTGCAGTGATAGCTTTTATACAAGAAGTCAAGGCAACTGTATAATTTTATCCTAGACTAGCGACCCGCCCCGGCTTCGCACGGTTGCAATGCTGATACTTAATATACAGAAAATACTACAGTAATACTACAGAAAATCTGTAATGTTGTATATAAAAATTAGTACCTTATTTTGATAAATCTCATAGGGTTTACCCAGCGTTTGCAATGTAAGCGGAAAAAATCGGTAATTAATGACATCACATTACAAACCTGAAAAATAACACTAATTCTCCACTATTTTATAGATAGTATAATCTTGTGTTTGTTTTAACGCGAGTACTTTCCATTTTAAATAAAATACTTTTTAAAGGATTTTAAACGCGGTTTATTATACATTATTTTTATAATATTTTATAGATGTTTTCATACATATACTTTCATACATATATATTTATACTATGTAGTGTTTTATAGTATTTTCGCTTCCGTAGCGTGAGGTTATATAGCCTATGTTCATCAGAGATGTAGGATTACAATGGAGCCTGTAAGAGATGGCTTATAGCCATAAGCCCGCCATTTGTACATCTCTTTATAATGTCTGCTCTTTATATACTTTTTTCTGTAATTCTGTACAATGAAGAATAAATAAATGGCAAAAGAATTTTTCAAATGGATCCAGTAGTTTAGGAGCTAATTCAATAGAAATGAAGAAACAAAATATCAAATTCTTTTATAATATTAGTATAGTTGTATACTAACTCACAGTCATACTATTAATATTAAAAATGTAAAAGTTTCGATTTCTGCGTCTTTGGATATTTAGATTTCAATCACGCCGCAAAATATAATAAATAGTTGACGAGATATACGCCTCTAAAGTCAAAAAAGTTCGAAAGAAACTACCTACAAAATTTTCTAGACCACGCGAGTACATTAATAAATTTAAAAATATTATAGTTCAAGACAAAAGAAAACAACCCTTTGTTCGCAATATTACACGTGGACGGTTTATTAGAAGCATTCCCTATATTTCTCGATATTCAATAGGACGGTTTTAATTATTTTCTATTCTAGCTTATAAGCTGTAGAACCGTATTGAATTCTTCGAAGAAGGTTGCAAATAAACTAATAGAATATTAAACGTAATAAAAATGTACTGTGATTCTACAAAACTGGCCAATTATAGAACTTGTCAGTTAATATTAATCTCAGAATGATTTTTTTTTCATTTTTTGTTGCTTCCCCATGAGTGCTGTGCACACTTAAAAAGGTTTTATTATCCAGATTATTGTTTCCCTTCTAATATTAATTATTTAAGTATTGATGATAAACCAATAGTGTGTCTATGAAATAAATAAAGAACAAATCACAGCTATTAGCAAAGTGAGGGTAGATGTGTCGTGATGTCAATAAGACGTCCGAGCACCAGACGCAATACGTGCAGATACTCTTTTATATTACTTTAATGACAACTAATAATTAACAAGACACATTTGCAAAAAAGACGACATACAGAACTTGTTAAAACATGAAATTACGATTCCAAGAATTCACAAAACCAGACACTTTCTCACCTAAAGCAATATCGAATCGCTCATCAATGTACTTCCATATCATCTCAATCCTAAAAATATACATCACCATATTCAACGTTTTTAAATGTCCTAAGAAAATAAACGTCCAATAAATTTCTGACCAAGCTCATCTGAATTCCCTCTAATATTTTGGCTGAGCAAATACCACCTTTCTTATTTCCTTTGACGCTTTCCTAAAAGCGGGGTCATCAAGGAGACTATTTGCTTTTCTGCTGCGAATAGATAGCCTAAATAGTCGAGTGTATTCACGAAATAGCACTCGAAGGTAATGTTTGCTTACTGTGGTTTCAATCTGTATTAGACTGAAAATATCTTGTATACTAGAACAGGTTTTATTTTTGTTTGACTTTTGTTTATAGTTTCTGCCGCGATTGAGTTACAAATAACGAGCAGTGGACAACTACTTGTCCATACGAACGTGTCAATTATAATAATATTTTTTTTATATAACAGCGGGCAAGCGGAGCATGCGGTTCACCTGATGGCAACAGGGGATAAGGAGAGGATCAATGATGAGAAATGAGATGGGATACAGAATAACATATTATAGGAATTCTCACTGGATGAGAAACCACGGGGCGTAACTAGTAATATTATAAATGCAAAAATAAATTGGTCTGTCTGTATCTCTTAACGCCTAAAGATCAGAACCGATTTGAATCAAATGTACAACGATTACCTGAACCCAAAAAAGGACATAGGATAGTTCTGTCGCGGAAATCCCATCGGAACGGGAGGTATATGCGGGTGAAACCGCCAGACATAGCTAGTTGCCCATATCATTTCTCTACAAATATATACAATGGAGCAATAAAGGCTTTCATAATACTAATAAGATTTTCCCGTCTTGCGATATTTTAATAAATTAATTTAATTTAAATCTAAAATCTTCACCTCAGAAAAACAAAAGAGTTAAATCATTACGCTATTAAAATATTCAATTAAGAATATCTCAAACTATAAAGCATTCTTCCTACATTTTAATTAAATGCTTCAGTATAGACAGTCAGCTCTCTAAAGGAATCTGACCACGGCTGGGATTTCCCAGGAGCTAATGTATTTAATTGGATTTCATTTAACAACTTTATAAGGTCCTGCAGATTTTTCCTCCAATAATTACATCAGATGCGCGTTTGTTTTTTTATGTAACAACGGGCTAGCGGAGCATGCAGTTCACCTTATGTGACTGACCGCAGCCCATGAACATCTACAAAAACAAAATGTCGCAGATACCTTGCCGGCTTGAAGGAAGTGGAGGGGATAGGAAGATGATTAATGATGGGAAATTGTGAAAGAACCCGGGCATCCGCTCACAGTGCAATACTGCTTCACGTCAGTCTTCTGCTGAGGGGGTGGTTATGTTACCGGTTCGAGCTGATCCCAAAGGTGCAATGCTCGGCCACTCTTACATTCCATGATTATATAGTGCATATAATCGTATTTCTTTATTTTTTACCCACAGCTAAATGGAGTTATAGTGTGTAGTTTAAGGAGATATTTGCTAAGTAATATACTTTAGTACAACAAAAAATACTACAATACTCGTCGTGTACTTTATTCAATAGTGACATTGGTATATTGATAACATTTAATTGCTAATAACTTCTTTGTATGACTTTACGTGCCAAGAAAAAGAATTTTTTCATAAACAAATTCTTTTTTTTTTTGGGATTAGTATTGTTAATTTAAACTTCAAATATCAACCTACAGTCTTAAACGCATTGATAAAAATCTGACGATAAAAACACAAAATACAGTTTTACCTATTCTTAAATAAAGAGTTATGTAAATTCTCCTAATAATATTTTAAACCCAAAAGAACTTATGTGTTTTATTTTTATCAAATAATAAAAGGACTTGATGTGCTAAGTGAGACGTCGATGGGTTATATAGTTGAATAAAAAAAACTATTTTCTTATTCCGAGAGTTACGAAAGCAAACGTTGTAAACCTCGTAAATCAGGCTTATAATTAAATAAGGTAATTTGAAAGAACTCTTTCGTGCGGTCAAACTAGTCAATATTCAAGGGATGTAAGGGCGGAAAATGTAAATAAACGGATTAGAAAGGTTTCCCATAATGTATGCTGAGTAGCTTTGTTGTGTCGCACGTGTGTTGCTTCGGAAATACGAGATCTCATTATGGGGATGTATTTATTCTTGTGTTGTTTCAGGTGTGCGAATGTGTATTTAATCTATACTTCTATGCTAATATATATAAATTACGTGTCGTATTTGTCCGACTTCTAAACTACTTAACTGATTTTAACCAAATTTTACACACCGATTGCAGGTTGATCCAACTTTAAAGATTTGAGTGGATGTGTTTGTATTGAAAAGGCTCCGAAACTACAGGACCGATTTGGATGAAATATTGTACAGAAATTCTTTAAAACCCCAGGAGTATAGAATAGTTTTTATCCCGAAAATTGTAGGGGAACGGAATATATACGCGGCTGAAACCGCAGTGCTCAGCTTGTAGATTATGTGTAGAATTGATTAAACTCAGTCTTAAAGTGACTTTGCTTTTGTATTTTTTTCAGTTTTTTTTTTTGTGTTCAAGGTTAAATTTTGTGTTTTGTTCGCCAAATAACATTATACTGCAAATGACTGCAAACCGATTTTATGAATGGACTTACAGTCCCAAATTTTCAAATATTAAGAACATATGGGGTATAAGAGTTACTCTACTTATACTTTATCTACAGCTAAATAAGTACTGGGTCTCTATTTTCGCCTTTCTATAGTATTCGTAGATTTTTTACGTACGATTGATTTCGTATGATCGCAGTTGAAATCATATAATTAGTAGAATATTTTTGACACTAAAAAAATTTAGAGGGCAGATATTGGGTTCTAAGGCATTTGTCTTGACGCAAATGCTTTGAAAATATGAGATCTATTATCGTACATTTTATAGGTGAAACGTACTGAACCGTTTAAGCTTAAAAAGAAGAATTGGCGCTCTATCTTCACATTTTTTTATTTTTTTAGGGTATAAAGTTGAATTGATGTGTTTAGTAAAACATTATTCGCCCACCTTGAAGGGGACCTTCAATTCAAATATTTTGAACATTTCGACTACAGTTAAGAGTTACCAGGGCAAATTTCTTAATATACGGATTGTATATAATTTGTTGTGTCTCACGTGTTTGCTTCGGAAATACGAGATCTCATTACGGAGCGGGGATGTATTTATTATTGTGCTATTTCGGGTTCCTGGGTGGCGCAATTGTAAATCTGCTGTGAGCGTATTAAAGGTTTTGAATTGTTTAAGATGTTTGCATAAAGGTGTTAGTACAGTCTTTGCTCATATTGTTTGACTGAAATTGATTGGCGCAGTGGATAAAGCAATGAAATTACGACGAAGGGTATGGGTTCAATCCCCACGAGAAGAAAATTATGATGTGATGAACATAGTAATTTTCTACTATATTATGTATTTACAAAACAATGTATGTATGACTATTTGTTATCTTTATTCCCATAATACAAGCTTAGCTTAGTTTAGGACTATATGGCTGTGTTAAATGTCAAGGAATATTTATTTACTTATTTATTTGTTGCATTTTGATACTTTCATAATAATACAGATGGAATTTTAATAATGGGCTATTCTTGACCGAGCGAAGCGAGGTCTCAGAGTCTAGATGTTTACATGTTTGTGTTTAAGTATGAAAATCTTTGTCCAGCTATAACTTGAGTATATTGATATAATTTTGTGGCCGAATTTTTTTAAAAGTTGGCGATTTTCATATGAATATGGCCGAGTCTGGTATCAAATGAAAGTTCTTGATTTATACAACCCGGTGTAACTCAGAGCGAGCCACTAGTATCAAATTGACAAAATTTTGAAACTATAACCAATGATTATAATACAACATTTATTTCATACTTGCGGCTATATAAGCTACCTAAACTTTTAATTAACTGTGACGGAAGTTTTAAAATATACATACGCTACAATATACTCAAAAGTTTACATTTTCACAGTTTTATCTGAACAATAGTAAAACATCACCTGTACAAGTAATTAAAGTGAGGTAACACTCGGGCTTTATCACTTTTATGTGACGCTCCGGAGCGTGGTTTACGTCACATGTTGACATTTGATTGCTGTTCGTTTGAAATTAAAGGCGTTGATGCGTGAGAGAGACGCTTACATTGTAGCGGCATGGAACTATTTCGTTTGAATTACTAAAATTTTAGCTTTTTCAATATAATAGAGTCTGATTCGAGACGCGTACCGATTCGGACGTGGCTAGTGTTAGCACAGTCACGAATAAATAATTCGCGTTACGCGCGGCTTTTGCCGCTGCATCCAATTTACACAATGAGTCCTAAAAAACTCATTGTAAATGAGCTCTTGGCGTTCATTCAAATTGCCATCGACACCATGGATGAGATCAGCATTCTGCAGATCTGCAAGACCAACTTCAAAGTCAGCGAAGTCAGCAGTGGCAAGGTGCTGCTCTATCAAGTGTTGGACAAAGCTGCCACGATGCCCGCTGTCCCGCCGCAGGAACGGGGATGAAAAATGTTTTCAGGACATCATCAGCCTCATGAAGATGACTGATCCCGATGACGTGCCCGATTTCGTCGCAAAGGAGTTGCATAAACTCCCACCGGTGGGATTCGACCACGTCGATGTAACAAGGCTACTTAAGGACATCACATTCCTTAAGGCGAGTCTGGCCGAGGTTTATGCCAAGTTGGAGTTTTCTGAAAAGACCATCTCCGATTTGCAAGTCGAGTTTTCCACATATCGTGCATCAATATGTAGGTCACCCGTGCCGTTATATGTCAATGCACGACGTGGAGCGCAAAATGCATCCGTCGGCACTCTAAGTGTTGACTCGGATGTGTCGCCGACCGCCGATGACCCGAGTGCCGCCTCGCGCCCCGCTCACGTTGCATCTCCCCCGGAGACGTCATCACGAGTCACGTTGCCACTTGCTCCTGAACGTGACTACGCCGCCGCAGCCGCAAAAAGTACTGCGACCCCAAAAACAACCAAAGGAGTGTTGAGCGCACCCGCGCGAAAAAGCGAGCCTTCGATGACGAAGGGAGTTGACGAGGAGGGCTTCAAAAAAGTGGAGAAGAAGAAAAACAAGCCCACTTGTCAGAACAAGTGTGGCACCGCTACGAGGAACCCAAATCTTCGTATGTGTGCAGAGGTGCCAACGACGCTACTATACGTGTCTCGCGTGAAATACGTCATAAAAGCTGAAGATGTAGCTGACTACGTGCACGCGAAGACCGGTTTGCAACCGCGAGTAGAACGGTTAGAGTCTCGCCATAAAGTCAGTTTCAACTCCTTCATGGTTAGAGTCCCGACTGCCCAGCTAAGCGTCTACATGGACGAGAAGTTCTGGCCGCAGGGGGTAGTATTTCGTCGCTTCCGCGGACGGTTACCCAGCCCTCCGGACCCACGTCACACGTAGCAGTCTTAACGTGTGAAATTAGTATTAATTTTAGTGCTTAGTTTTTATGGGCCGTAGTTTTAAGTTATTTAAGATCTATTTACTGTAACTACATGATGCCTGATATAAATAAATAAATAAAAAAAAATATTCAATGCGTAAAAATTATCCGTTTTTAAAAATCTAATTAGGATTGTAAATCTGAATATAGAACGAACATTTTAATAACATTTGTAAGTTAGTTGTAACTACTAATATATAAAATTTTACTACGCAGAATTTGACCACTATTTCGCTTAATTAGTTTAATGTTTGAGTGTTTTCCCCCAAAAAACGCCCATAAAACTTACTCTGTGAAACTAATAATACCTGTCATTCGGGCGTTATCACTTTTATGTGACGCTCCGGAGCGTGGTGTACGTCACATGTTGACATTTGATCGTTGTTCGTTTGAAATTAAAGGCGTTGGTGCGACACGCTTATATGACAGCGATATGTTTTTAAAATTCGGATTTAAATCCGATCATGATATGCCCTCGCCTCCCCATTAAAATTATGTATCTAAAATTGTCTAATAAAGCATTTCTCCTAAATTTAAATATTTTAAAATTTTAATGAAAAATGTTATTTGTATTATATTCAGCGAGGTTGACTTAATGCGAAACAATTTACAATCGCAATCTTTGTTTTTTTTTAATACTGTAATTAAATAGTTCAACCATCCAATCTTCAACAGTGCACCTAATAAAAACACAACCATTACAAGTAATAAAACCTAGGTAACGGATTTTCACTTTTATGTCTTGTTAGTTAGAAATTCATTGATGCGTAAGAGCTTTGCTCACGCTGTGGCGTCTCTATAATTCCGATTTAACTCCCATGACGAGATATCGTCACAAGTCGTTTTGCCTTTTCAACATTCAGCATCAAAATTGTCAGCTGAAGTCATTGAACCGAATTGATTTAGTTTGAAATATTTGATATTGAATAACTCCTAATATTTAAAAAAAAAATAATTAAAGTTGGTTTGATATGGACGATGCAACGCTAGTAAAAAACCGGTATCGAGTAATTTATTTAATACAAATACAAATTTATTTATTTTAAACACTTGTTACAAGATAATAATAAATAATAATAGCCTCCCCGACCGATATCGGTTATGGTGGCCAATCGCAACAGAGATCAGCCGAGGACGGAGAGAAGAGGAAGGAGATATTATAGTGCACAAGTATGTGCGCAAACACAGCGCACTTTATATTCCTTCACTCTCATAATCCGATGGCACGACAGATTGACACGACCGGAGAGAGATCATGTGCAGGACCGACGGCTATACGTGCTCTCCGAGGTACGGGGGTGTTTCCGCAAACTTCCAGACTTAGGGCTGCTATTGAAACATTTTGTTAGGAAAATCTCAATAACATTTTTTGGCTCAACCCGGGGATCGAACCCGAGATCTCTCGATCTGTAGTCAAAGATGCAACTATTAGACCTACGAGTCAAACAAGATAATATCATCCAAAGGATGCCGAATTAGTTAACAGGCATTGTATGTTGCTGGTATCATAATATAGTCGTATATACTAGAAAAAAGGTAAGTCATAGCACTGAATATGTAATTCATTGACTGACAACCGAATACCTCGGCAACCAACCGCGGACTTCGTAACATCCAGCCACAGGATGTAACATTGTGAGCGTGTAGTGTATGGCAATAGTAAAGGCTATTTCACACACATAACGGTTGAACCGTAAGGAGTGGGAAAAAGTGCTCAGCATAAATTTAGTAGTACTCCTATAGGTAAGGGAGACTAGACAGATGACTGACATGTAAATACTTCAGTACCCAGTTGTTAAATATTTGAAATAAGTAGCAACTTAATATCATAGGGACTACAGAAAATTGTACTTTAATTTGTACGTCAATTGAGTCTATTACAAAATGAAAATACGCTTGACGCTTTAGAGTAAATTACTGGCTTTCTAGGGGTTTTATTTA
Source organism: Phoebis sennae (assembly GCA_001586405.1). Classification (NCBI taxonomy): domain Eukaryota; kingdom Metazoa; phylum Arthropoda; class Insecta; order Lepidoptera; family Pieridae; genus Phoebis; species Phoebis sennae. The sequence continues at coordinate 230,561 of LQNK01000225.1, forward strand.
CGATTACATTATAAAAGCAGTATTATATACTACGCTTAAATTTATTGAATGCGATAGCGCAAGCTGTATGAACTATACAACCTCAATATAAACGTCGACGCGGCCCATATAATAATATAATTCGTAACCTCTATTAACTCTGCAATTTCTAGCATCGTGAACACGCCCGAACCATGTTTAATATCGGTGTATTACTATAAAAACTATAAATCGAGTACATTGCCTCTTTAGTACGTAATCTATCTACAGTCCTTTGGTAAAAGCGGCAATGCACTGCTAAACTTTCTATAAACAACAAAATCAACCGCAACTTGTATGAAGACGCGCAACCTCAATATAAACGTTGACACGGCCCATATAATTCGTAACCTCTATTAACTCGGCAATCTCCAGTATCGTGAACATTAGTGTCCGGGCTTCACGAACTTAATGTCGACATCTTAAATCTATGTTGCGAGAATGGGCCATGAGATTTCTGAGTACGTTTGAGCCGATTTTTTCTTATTTAGAGTAGGCGTCAGCCTCACGTTGTTTGACTTAGAGTTCTTGTAATGGTTGAGCGTTCTTTATTAAGGATTCTCTCTCTCTCTTTCCCATTTTCGATAATTTATTCTCTTCTTAGGAAAGGGATGGGTTTCCTTCAAGCCACCAACACTGCACTTTGAATTTGTAGATATTCATGGGCTGCGGTCAGTCACTTAACATCGGGTGAACTGCATGTTCCACTTGCATGCTGTAACATAAAAAAGGAAATTCAAATGAACTGATGACAAATATAGAAGTATAAATCTCAAAGTTACAATAATGTACAAAATTTGCACACTTTCACACAAAGAACTCATAATATTTTTTTTTTGTGGGGCAAAACTTTTCTATAAATTTACGTCTATTTTGTATGTCCAAATGAATGCTTCCTTTCTTTTCTTATTTCCTATATAAACGCAACTCACACTACTACAGTTTTATTGCAATTGTGTCGAGACGACTTTATAACACTTCAGAGGTAGTTTGGCGTAAATTCTACTCGAGTCACCCTACAGTTTATTATATTGTCCGACACGTAAGTATGTCTGAGATAAAAGCATGTGAGATGAGCTTTGTCCCATATGAGTGAAACTTTGCTATATTTTCATTTCCCTATGATCTTCCGCTCATTTGAAGGTAATTCAAAAAATATTATATTTCAATGTACATAATAAAGAAAACCCTTTAATATTTTCTCGTTCATAATTAATTTATCAAAGCACCTTTAATACAGCCGAGTGTGATATTAAATGAAAGGTCTTGATTTTACATTACAACGCAAAGTGTAGCTCAGAGTAAGCCACTAGCTATTTAACGGGCTTCGTGTAGTACAAGACATAACAATTATTTTACTGTTAAATTTTATCTTTAAAAAGTAAATATATTCTAAAGAAAGAAAGAAAAAAAAGAAAAATATTTATTAGCAACAACTATGCACAAACATACATTTTACAGAAATAAATACAAACATTTTACAAAGATAAACATAATAAAAATACATATGCACATAATTGGTGCGAAAAGGTTCGAACTCAGCATCGTGCTGGTTGCAAGCAACCAGCGCTGGTCTTCCGTTCGGACCCCTCTGTAACGTGAAACTATTAAGACAGCAGTCTCAATCACTTGTACAATAAAAACAAATTAAATGCAAGTTAACTTAACTTATAAATAAGAACAGTCTTGCATTTTAAAAACACAAAAGAAAGAAGCTAAAGCAAATTCATTACATGAGGCGGGTAAGTACTCATCTAAGTATTTAAATGTGATGTATTGTATGATTTTGCAGTTTAAAGTGAACAAAGTTCGTAAGAGCTGTCTTCTTTAGATGCTTCTGGTAAAAGCAAACGATATTATTCTATCAATTACTGTAAAAGAAAATCCTCTAAAACAGCAAGGCTTACTTGATTAGATCATTTGGTTTTGCCTGTGCGCACCGAAAGAGCGTGATCGAGTTATTCTTTATATTCCAAGAGTTTGGGGACCATTTTTGGGGAGTTGTTTGTGGCAAGCTAAAAACTTTTCTGATGCTTCCCCTTTTGTACGCTGACAGAGAACTAGCTGTTGCAAAGCGGGGCTTTGTTTTAGAGCTTGCAGGTCTGTCTTTTTGAGAACACTATTAAAATTTCAAGTTGTACCAAATACATTTTTATGTACTTATTTATGTATACTTTATACTTTGTATTGATACTTCTTGATGGAATTGCATATCACTTTTATATACTTATTTATTTATTTATTTATTATGTACTTATTTATGTTTTTGCTAAATATTTTTCAACGTACCTGGCAATGTTAAAACCCTGACTAAATCATCTGGATTTTTATTTTTAAACGTTAAACTACAACTGAAAATTGCAAGTTGCCTCAAATGTACTGTCTATAAATTAAATATATATTTTAACAACTTTTGGAGTTTACTTAGATTTAGAACAGCTACTCACCAGCCAGGTCTGCAGATCCATGTCGGGGTATAATAAGAGAACCACATACAAGTTTTCAGATTGCCTCAAACACCTCACCAAAAATGGTCCTAGCTCTCGGAATATGTCTTTGTACTTATGGCCCGTATTAATAAACCGATCTCAGACTTGAGTATGCTCTTGAGATGACATTTGTGACGTTACACTGAATAGAACAGCATACAGTGCAACGTCACAAATGTCATCTCAAGAGCATACTCAAGTCTGAGATCGGTTTATTAATACGGGCCTATGTGTCTTCGCTTTGTTTGAAAACAAAATAGGGTAGCAAATGTTTTACTCAAATTTTTGACTGTGCTTATGCGGTTTTTTTATGCTTTTTTTCTTCATTTATGTGATGGATACAAAAGAGTTTGAATAAAGCACGCCCAATTTGAATAAAATATGCTGAAATTATCAAAATTATTTAGGTCACAGCGGTCGCGGCAGTATTGCACTACGGTTACCGAGGGCCCGGAGGCCTGTATTCCCATCCCAATCCTCTACCATCCTGTTCTGGTCCTGTCTTAAGATATTAAAGTATTATTTTTATATTGGAATGTCATGGCTACAGTATTAATTATAACTAGACTAGATTATATAATACCGGTGCGCGCTTGATCAGAGTTTTTTCAAAATATAGGTAAAATTTTGCGCTTCTCTCCGAAAAATATTTGCTGCGTGTCCATTTATTGTTTTTTATTCCTGTATTGTATATTTTTCATAAACATGTTACGCTGATCGAAATACAATCTAAACATTCGTATATATAAAGTATTGTACCGACACAAAAGGCTTCCATTGTAAACAAACAACAAACCTAATGCGACAGAACAAATAACTATTTTTCTTGCTTTATTTTAACCCAGAGCGTTTGAACCGCTTTCCTATTAAAATACAAACTTGGAAACGTTACAATCATAACACCATTCATACACAATACTTGAGTATTTTATTTATTTTATTTTGAGCCTGTAATGTCCCTGCTGGGCAGAGGCCTCCCTTTCCCTCTTCCAATCTTTCCTGTTTTGGGCTATATTGGTCTAGCCTTTTTGGAACGAGTCAAGTTCGTTCCGCCATCTCTTTTTGGGCCTGTCACACTGGCGAGTACGTAACGTACGTTACTTGAGTAAGTAACGTATAATACTGTGCGAAGTAAGACCCAATGCGTTCCAAATGACGACTGAAGAATTCAAATTCAAATTCAACTGCCACTGACGTATAGTTCCTGAATAGCTTTATGGTCTGTGCGTTGTAAGAATTCATAGTATTGTTCTTAATACGGTTATAACTAATGTTTAAATTACTGGATATATTATGCGTTTAATTCGGATAAAAAGTATCCTATGACTTTTTCTAGCTAATAGCCTATCTGTGTACTTAATTTCATTCATCATTTCCATTAATTCAACATGAGATATACAATATAATTCAATACAAATACTCTTTATTGCACACACACATAAGGAAATAGAAAACTGACATACAATAAAAAGGGCGACTTTATCACTCGTTAGCGATTTCTTCTAGCAGAGAATAGAAATTATTATAGAATGATGAAAAGGGAAGAATGTATACAGATTAAAATTACAAAACAAAACAACACAAAATAAACATAAAAAATAATACTTAACATATACACATATATTCAGATGAAAATATTGAAGGATAGTACATTTTGTATGAACGAATAAAAACGTTCAACTGTGACAACGCTTCAAGCAATTTAGCACTAAAATACGTATTATTTAAACTGCGCCGTTACATTTGAAACAAAAATTCGGTATTCGTACAGTCGCAATCGCTCTCGATTAAGCCGTAAGCGAGGCAATGACTATTGATGTTCGTGCCATTCTGTTTGTTTGATGTCATTTCAATAATCCTGATGCATCTGTTTTACTGGAATCCGATTCTATTGGCGCCGTTTGAATTTACATGGTAAATAAGAAAGGAAGAGTGGTGTACACTTTTACAGAATATTAATTTATACATTGGATGTTTGTATAATTTTTTGAATTACTTGAAAATATGAAAATTGTGTTTTTACAATCTTCGTTACACCCACCGAATACACTTTTGTTCTTAATTTTTCTTTATCTATACTACATCATATTTGCGTACAAAATTTTATCAAGATCGGATAAACCATACTTCAGATATCCTCGAACTAACATTCATCTTGACCTTCCTTAACCGATTTCGCTCTTCGAACTCGACATTTGTTTTTGGCTTAATTATTCACCCATAAAATTTAACTAAGGTCGGATAAACAATACTCAAGTTATCGTCGGGCAAAGCTTTCATACTTAAACATAATATACAAACATATAAACATACAATCGCCCGGCCATCTCGACTCGGTCAATTACATTTTGTCTTAAAACTTAAACATTCGTCACTGTTGTTTTCAGTAATAAGTGGGCTAGTGATCTTCCATAGAACTATTATGACACTATTCTTTCACAACGTTCCTACCAAACTTACCATAACAACTCCTGTAAAAATTTATTAGCTAAGAGTATTTATACTTTAGTTTTGTCAATAATTCTTGACTATTGTACCAGAACGACAAAACCTCTCTACTTCACTGCACTTAAAATCAATATTTTCCGAGATTAAGCCATACTGTATATGTAACAATAAAAACTTTCTCTTATACGTGATAGGATTAACCGGTTTAACCCGGGCAAAACTAGTTCGCTCTACGCTCGGAGAATAAATCGGTTTTGCCTGAACGAATTAGGAATTAATAATGGACTTTGCATTAGTTTAAACCGGTTCGGACTGACATTCATCAGTTGAAAGCGGCACTAAATGCTATTTTGTTGAGGATTTCTGACCTTGAAGATTCTTCTAAGCTGTTTAATGACAAGTATGTTGGCTAAAACTTTATAAAGATACCTATAAAAATATTATTGGGGTCCCGCTACGTCACTATTCGCGCGAGAGGCACTCGCACCGTCGATTTTATTAAAATTGGAAGTTGGTAAATGGACTCCTACAAATCAAACACAAACGTTACTTCAGCATAATTTCAGAATAGTTTCAACTCCCTACTTATAAGACATCTGCACATAAATTAAAACTGTTTCTATAGACATCGTACCTACAGTCTGTATTGGCAATGAATCACAAAAACCTGAAAAGTGAATTGCATTAAATTTTATCACGCAATAAATAATGATTGTGCATTATATCGGCAATCAGGTTCAAATAAACCGGCAATTCGCCGGGGAAATAATACAATTCCAATCTCCTTTCAATTGGCTGCATGTCCAGGGAAAAGGTTACTATTAATTTTAAATAGGTAATAAATTGAAGAGGAAAAAATATATGTTCATTCACACAACTGAAATCAATTTCGGGATAGATAAGTAATGACTGTATCTCTATACATACAGCATATAAATAATGGTATATAATGGTTTATGTATTGAGATCTATCTATAAAACTTAAAGGTGACTGACTGATTGATATAGATTTATCAATTCATCCAAATCGCTGGACCAAGCGGTGTGAAATTTGGCGTGCAGGTAGATGTTATAACGTAGGCATTTGTTAAGAAAGGATTTGATCAAATCCCACGGGATCGTGGAAAACAGATATACGCGGGTGAAACCGCGGGGGAAAGTTAGTGAATGTATATTTTATTTGTACACAAAAATAAAAAAATCCTTTTTAATAATTTTTCTTTTTATAAATTTGAACTTATCGCGAGTAACGCCGCAGGCAGATGTTACTTGAAATATAACAAAATGTTCTGTATTGGTCTCAAGACTTTGACCTAATTAAAAACCGATAATCTTGTATTGGGTATTACAAAACCAGAAATAAACATACAAACATACAACCGCCCAGCCATCTTGACTCTGAGACCTCAGTTCGCTAGCCAAATATTGTATAATAATTATACAGCACAAAACATTTTGAGGCTCCACTGTAAAATAGAAAATGGGACTTATTAAAGTGACAAGTAACAAATGAAAAATAATCTTTTTTCGCAATATCCAGACTATTCCCGACACGCCCCTGTGGGAAATACATTTCAATTTTATTGAAACAATTACCACAAATCATGAGGCCATTAAATTTGCTTTTTCTAGAAAATGTTTCTTTGAAATAATTAATTTTGATAGCCTTCAAGATATCAATGAAACGCGATGTTTCAAAATGTTACGTTGAAAAGGATGTTTATAACGGCCGGTTTCGATATTCTATCTATCTCTTGTTTTGCTTACTAATATCAGACAAATCTATCTATTTGCACTTACTTTGATTTCAATATGGTGTCGACGGATAGCCTTTGTTATGACTTTTGACAATCAAATGTCATTTAATCTGAGATTATAATCTATCCATAATCTTTGATACATGACAGAAAACGGCCGTAAGTTATATCTATTTTGTTTTTGTAACTAAGTAGCATATACGATAATAGCTCATAGTGCAGTTTTAGCTTGCTGCGGTAGCAGTCACATGGTTTCATTTCTAACACGTTCTTCGTTCTATTTGTTTGTATATTTTTGCCTATCCTGTTATTTCAAATATTTAATGTATGTTGGACGAACTATTTCTTTCTTTCTTTCAAACTCATGAGACCCGAGTTCCACATGCTCATCGACCAAAAACGTAGCGAGCATTGACTACAAGACATGCGGTTTGAAACATACGGACATACGCTTACCGTTTGCAATCGCGCAGGCTGTTTAAACCACGCCGTGAACTTTTATTTTTGTTCTACGGGAGGCGAGGCCGCGGCTAAAAACCATACCATTCTGTTATGCATTATCAGATTATAACTAGCAGCACTGCGACTTTACTCACAACTGCATTATTTCACTTGTTTTTTCATATTATATCGTCAATAGTCTATTTAAACGGAGGGTGTGAGTTGGTGAGGATGTGATGAATATTGTAATTTTGTACCATCTGGGTGTTTATGTATTTATAGTTGTATGTATTTACAAAAAAAGTATGTTTAAGTATGTCTATCAGTTATTTTGATTGGGACTAGATGGCGTAGTGTTAAATATCCTTAATATTTATTTATTTAATATTTTATTTAAAATAAAATACAGTTTATGTTTATAACGATAGTTGTGAAATCTTTTGTTTTTCAAATCGCTTCTGTTGGTTCGGGGCTTTCTATTGCAAACATATAAACAAACAAATCTTTGCTCTTTATAATATTAGGCTTAGGTAATAGTAAGTATGTTTAATGGCTTATCTTTAAATTACATACGCAATGTTGTAACGAAATAGAAAATTGTACTTTTTTGAGGAAGTCGTAATATCGCTGGTTTATTGGCTATACGTTACATAACGCAAACCGACCTCTTACAATCTGTGCACATGTACGTGATTATATTGCTTATTTCTTGCATTGTAACCGACTTTTACCCAGTCTTGATTGTAATTGTTATTCTTGTAGTAAGTCGGTTATAAATCCCATATCAAGCTTAATTAACAATTATTTACAAAAAAAAACGACTAAATATTAATCTATGAAATAAACAATCCCACCTCCCTTTTTTCAGGGTTCTTTACCTAAAAGGTACAAACGGGACTTTATTAGCCTCCACTGTTTGTCTATCTGTCTATTTAAGTATTTAGTGATAGCCTGGTGGCTACATCTCATAAACCGTGATAGATATAAAACTGAAATTTTTAACAACGATGTATTTCGGCCGCTATTATTACAAATTTTAAAAATAAAACAAGTTAAATATTTAAATCTTTGTAGTCATAAATTATATTTATTTCACAAATTAGGAAAGCCTGAAGAAAGAGAAGCGAGATGAAATGAAACACAAAGGAATCATTAAGTAATTCTGTCCATCTGACCAGTCACGCTGTTCACCATTAAGCGTCGTTCGTCTACAAAACCCTATTTTATACTCCACAGGACTTTCAACCTAATCTGTATAGGGAAAATGAGTATTATTCTATGAACAAGTTTAGGCTAACCATTCATCACTGCACGTGTAAACTAGTGTTTTACTGATTGGAATATTTGTCAGTTACGTTCAGTCAAATCGTTAGTTACGTTTAGTTTATTTTTTACCCTTTCGCGTTTGATATTGATTTTAAAATTAGCTTAGGATCGTTCTGATGATATTTCAAAGGCTGTCCTTGTATGTTAATTAATTTTGAGTATGGTTTTGTCGCTGGAAATCTGTGCATATTATTAAGAACGTACATGTTACAAGCGCGATTTCAAAATGGTAGATCTTACAGAAAATTTTAAGTTCTAAAACTTTGGTACTACGTACTTTCTGATAAAAATTATCGTTTTCAAGAAAAAAAACAAAACATTTGACTGCGAATAAGTGTCGACGCATACATGAGATCGACGGTGGCATGAGTTATCATTACCAGCTTGTTGAAATGTATCATATATATAGTAATATTATAAAGAGTTATTTTATAATATGTAAGTATGCTTGTAATATTTTCACACAAAAATGACTGGGACGTTTTGAAAAACCTTTCAAGAATTCAAAGCTGCATCTTTACTGAGTGACATAGCTACGAGAGTGAAGCCGCGTGAAATAGCTATTATTTAATAATGTTTAGCTATTATTAAAATGTTTTTTAAAGACTTTTCCTTATTCACCTAGCTTGCATTGCACAAACACCAAGCGTTAATAATGATCGCTAAGTACGCTCACCGCTGAAGTGAAATGGCAAACAATGAAACACCTGATGTACATTGTTAATTGGTAATGCTATCGATTTGTGTATCGTGCGATAAATCGGACTCGCCCTTTTGAAAAGTATTCCAATTTTATAGTGCATTTGACACTGCAAATGTTCCTTCATTTTTCAAATTGCTAGAGTGTTAACTGCATTGTGCTTACACTAAATGCCATGTAAGAAAAGAAAATTAAAGGCTAAGTATTATTGACGAACCTTAGGGGAGGGAATCTGAATAGAGAGAGGGTCTCTTCTAGAGTAGAAAATTACTGTCAAATATTTTACTATTTAAATAAGCTGCCGTAGTTGAAATATTTAAAATTGATAAACTCAATTGACTAACAAATATACTATTAAATTAAAATATATATTTCTATTCGTAAATTCCAAAATCAGTATCAGCTTAAAAATAACTAAATCCATAACCAACTTACCGTTTTGAAGTATCAACCAGCATTTGCATTGAAATAACATATTTTATTGGTCGAATTCATTAATTTAGATGCGATTTGTGATCCTTTTAAAGCAAAAGCTCGCTAAGCCAATTAATACAGGCCAACGAAACGTACGCCGAAAGCGATTTATGCTTTAAAACGGTTACAGAGACGAACTGTTAACGGAAAAACTAAAAATGGGACAAGTGCGAATCAGACTCAAGCACGAAGTATTCAGTACCAGACCTCTCTTAATAATTTTATTTTAGTATTTGTTTTTATTCCACGGAAATACATAAATTGTGAATATAGTGCTGTCTTACTATAAGAGCCTACAGACGGACAGACAAACAACAGAGGCGATAATAGGGTCTTGTAGGTACGGAACTCTGAAAAGGTTCCCGCGGAATTTTATTAAAACCAAACAGCTCTCATGAAATATGGTTGCTTCGGATTAAGGTCCGGATTACATGCTTGGGTACTAATGAGGCCCAGTACGAGGATAAGCTTATGTATAAAGGGCTTACGGTTATATGGAAGTGTAAAGAATGTAAGGAAGTGACACTTTTACGTACTGTGTTGCAGTACATGTATTACTGCAGTATACAAGATTTGTAATGTAGTAACTAATAGAAGAGAAATGAAATAAAAAAATAGATAAAAATATCACATACGAGTAAACATATTTCAAAACAATTGGTTCAAGCCGTGCCAATAATGGACAAAGCTATTTTAGAGTTTAAATATTTCGATACTTTTCTATTTTAATTACTAGCTAGCGTAATGCTAGTAGCGTATGCATAAAAAGCATTTATCATGAACCAGTTTAATGATCGGAAAAAATATTTTTTTATGTTATAGCAGGCAAGCGGTTCGCCTGATGTTAAGACTGACTTACCGGCTTGAAGGTAGGGGAGGAGATGAGGACAGGATTTATGGTAGGAAGTTGGAGAGAAGTAGAACAGGACGGGCGAGGAATGGGAATACAAGCCTCGGCGCTTACCGCACAAAACACAGTGTAATACTGTTTCACGCCGGTCTTCTGCTGGGGAGGTGGTAATTACACCGGTACGAGGCCGAATCTTGCCATGTTCAGCTCCCACTCTTAAGATCTTTCATCTGATAGTTTCGAAAATCAGAAACAAACTATTTTTTTCATTGTTACTATTTTTCGTTTCGCTAGTTTACACAGAGTATAAATTTTGCTCAGGATATAAATTACCAAGACGATGTAGCTTATGTTCCCTTTTTCATCGAAAAACAAACAAAACCCACTGAGATAGATCGCGAACATCCATTCATTCGAGAACTTAGATAAAAACTTCAGTTCGAAACTTGTATAAATAAACTGGTAAGTTTTATAGCATTAATAAATAAAACTTATAGTACTTAATTTATATTATACGGATAAAAGTGTTACCTAGATAAAATGTCTCTTCCGAAGTAAAATGGATATAGGAGATATAATAATAATAGCTCCCCAGACCGATTTCAGCCATGGTGGCCAATCTCAACAGAGACTAGCCAGCTGCGCAGGAGATATTATAGTGCACAAGTGTACGCGCGAACACAGGTGCACTCTCTTTTCCTTTTACTATCATAACCCGATGGGACGGCAGACCGACACGACTGGAGAGAGATCAGGCGATATGGTGAGGATACGTCGGTAAAGAAAGTCGATATTTCACTATTCTAAGAACCTTATAGGGGCAATTATCAAGACTAACTCACAGTCAATTTAGAATTTATTGTTATTTTTTGCCGTTTGCACTCACGCCTTCGTTCGCGTAAAATTCGGTGCTTATAGACCAATAAAATCCTATCATCTAATCGAGCTAATGTTCTATCTGTAAAATTTCATCAAAATCCGTTCAATGTAATTAACATACTAATAACATTAGTAGGATACTGCACTTCGTAATATACATTTAACGGATCTTATGCAAAAAAAGGGTGCTCATTGTTACAACCTTCCCACGTATTCACAAGTACGTCAGAATTCTGACTCGGAAAGATTTAACAGCTACATCGCAAATTCTTCGAAGAGGGTAAATTTTCGTAAGCTTCATAATCGCTGCATGCTATTTATAAGCAGCCCGGGTAATGGCTGCTTGGTAGATAATTCCTTTCAAATTTACCCCTCTGCGAATCATAAACATTATGGCTATTTTAATTCCACTGCAAAGAGATTATATTTTCACGCTTATGTTTGTTCTTCAAAATATTGTATAAAGGTGCGTGTATAAAGTGAAAAAGGTTTTATTGATTTATATAAAAAGTCGCGATAAAAATTTACAAAAAAGCTAACGCGGTTTTTATGCTTTGACGTAGGATCGAACTATCTCTGATCTCTGTTTTGTATTACTGCTCAACTTATTTAATAATAAGTTTAAGTAAATGTTTTTGATAGGCCTATGGTAATCCATATGCCTATCAAAAGCATTTAGCCTAAACCGATATTTTTATTGTGTGTTGTAAATAAACGTATTTTCTTTCTTTCTTTTCTTTCTTTCTTTCTATAATTCTTCCAAGAGGGCAAATTTTCATAAGTTTCATAATCGTTCCATGCTATATGCAGCCCGTGTGCTGGCTTGTCAGATAATTCCTTCCAAATTTATTCTTCTTCACTTATACTTTATGGGTTTTTAACTAGACCGTACAAAGATAATTTTTTCAAGGCTGTTTGTACATGAAAATCCTACTAATTGAGTGACATTTCATGAAGAAAGAAACACCAAAGTTAACAAAGATTAGTATTAATGCAAGGGAGGCTTTTAAAGTCACCCAGGATTGAACATAGGACCATTGGATCGTAAACTACTACACTATAAATTCTTCGAAGAGGGTAAATTTTCATAAGCTTCGTAATATTGTTGGCTTTGTAGATAATTCCTTTCAAATTTATGCCTCTGTTTTAAACTTTATGGATATTTTAACTCGACTCCACAGAGATTATATTTTCATGCTTATCTCTTTATTATACCTTATTAATTACGACATATTTAAAAGAAGTATGCTTGCACTTGCATAATATTAATACACACTATTATGCAAGTGAAATCCTACAATAGTGGTCACTAAAATGACTGACTGATATAGTGATCTATCAACGCACAGGCCAAACCGCAAGATGGATGGGGCTGAAATTTGGCATGCAGGTAGATGTTATGACGAAGGCATCCGCTAAGAAAGGATTTTGATGAAATCCCACGGGAACGGCGTAAACAGGTATACGCAGGTGAAACCGCAGGGCACAGCTAGTTTAAATATAGATTTAATTCTGATGTGTAAACGTGTAAGTGTTAGCCGGTTTTTTATTTATTAATTAAATGAAATTAAATTATCTCTTCTCGTGCTCGCCGAACCTAATTAAAATCCAATTTGATAAGTTTTTCAGTCAAATTATTATTGATGCAACTTGGTAGAAAATTTTAATTGGATGAACGAAAAATAAAATATTTTTTAGTATTGATGATAATTTTAATTTAGCGATAATGAGCTAGCGGGTTATAGGGATAGGGATATAATAGGATGAGAAAATACGAAAAATTTTGATGACACTGAAGTAAGCAAGGAATAACCTCTATCTATCTATCTATACATATAATAAAGCTAAAGAGGGTCGAAAGTCTGTACATGGAAGATATTATTCGAAAAAAAATCAGTTGGGGATGCTTGAAATTGATAACAGAACATGTTCCGACAATTTTCAGATTTTTTGTCTGTTTATCTGTTCGTCTGTATATTTGCACGATTTATGCGAAAACAGCTGAGCAGATTTAGATAAAAACTTTACTATTCTGTCGAGAAAATTCCCGGCTAGAAATACGTTGCTTGAATCCTGACGTATACATTACATCAAACACACAATTTATTATTTTAAAATCATACCGAAATCGGGTCGTAGATCTTTTATATATTCATGAAATAATAAATATGCATACGATAAATATTGATAAAAATTACGGATAAAATAACTGAATAAATGCAACCATAAATATACAGTTTGATACGGTTCGATGCAGCGGGAAATGAAAGCGGTATTTTATAGATCCTGCGCTACTGTGACTTTAATACTATCCTACTAATATTATAAATGGGAAAGTTTGTGAGTTTGTATGTGTGTTTGTTACTCTTTCACGCAAAAACTACTGAATCGATTGTGATGAAACTTGGTATACGTATAGGTAAGGGTTCAGAATAAGATATAGGCTACTAATCCCGAGTTGCAACTTGCAACGGGATCGGATGTTACGCGGGTGAAATCGTGTTAGTATACTTGTGTGTCAAATATTTTTGAACCGATGAATATAATTTTATCTAGTTTTTTTTGATTGAGGTATAAAGAAGAAAATCGGAATGGAAAGGATTGAGTTAGATATGAAGAAAATCAAACTTTTAGACGGAACCCTCGGTGCAAAAGTCCAATTCAGACTTGCCGGTTTTTTTCTTGAGATTAACCTGCATTAATCTACTATACAATAATATAGATTTTATACGTCATGATTATTCATCATAGCAAAAGTATGATACTACATCTCAAACAGAATTGAATGAATGACAACAAAATGTTGCCATGACAACCGATATTACTAATGCATTGAAGGCATTTGAACAATCCAGAAACATAAATAAGAATTTGCAGTAACACATTGAATCGTCGCATTTATTCACTCGACTGCTCTTTTATCCTTGTCGAACATTAATCTGCATTGACACCGACACTATGGCTGAAAACGCGAGGCTCAGATAAAGCAGGGCTTTATACAATGCCGTTGAAATATAGTATCGATTTAACTATGCAAGGATTTTGTAAATCTCGTCATGAAATGTATTTATGCAAGCGGATAATGTGCTTTTTTGGAGGTTCGAGACTGCAAATAAACGAGACAAAAGAGGGATATGTCAACTGATAATCAACGTATATGTTTGTACATGAGGATTTTAGAGTGAGGATACATTAGTACGTTACGTTGCGTCACTTTGCGTCGTGCTCGTGTCAACGCCTCGGTGTATTACATATTATATATTCTATAAGATGTTACAATAATATGTCTCTTTCCACGCGGAGTTTCGAAGAAATGAAGCCGCAAGAAAAATGATGCGCTGTGCTTTCAGAGCTCCGATTCTTATATACAATCGTTTCATTTCGTTTCCTTTTCGACGCAACGCTGATATAGCAGTCAGGACGCCTCTCACTTAGATGTGTAAAAATTAAGCTTTATGAAGATGCTAGAATAGATTAAAAAATAAATCTTCTTCTCAGTCCAAGTTCCAAGGAAGTGCATATAATTAATTAACATACAAATTAAAGAATATCTCTAACATCCTACAGCCTTACTTATAAACGTCTCTCAATTTTGAGATACCCAGTTAGGTATTGTTTA
>LQNK01000225.1:271387-282263 GCA_001586405.1 Phoebis sennae
GGGGGCTGAAATAGGTTATTTTTATATGGAATATATCCGATGTAGTATCAAATGAAAGGTCTTGATTTATACATTACAACGCGTGGTCTAGCTCGGAGCGAGCTACTAGTATTTGATAGTGTACAAACAAGTAAAATAAATAATACCCACACCCATTCCCAAATGTTCATCATCATTAATTCTTGTTTCTGAAGTGTGGAATCCATGTCATAAATATGTTTGAACACGATCAAACAATACTGAATTTGAAATGTCTATTAATGTTGTATTAGTAATTTAATTTCTAAATGCGAGTAGTGGACATTACTGGATATATGTGATAATTTAGCGAATGGAATTGTTTTCCTAATTAATGAGGCTTTGTGATATGTTATAGTACTGATGTAAAGCTAAAATAAGATAGAGTAAATAATATATTTGTATGATACTAGCCACGCCCCGCGGTTTCAGCCGCGTATCTGGTTAGATACGGAAATTTCGGGATTAAAAGTAGCATATAATGTTTTACATAGACCTACAATTCTATTTGAAAAATATTGTTGTATTGTATTTATAAATGTATTTAAATTCTTATTTATCAACACTCATATTTGTTTGTTTGTATTGAATAGGTTACGAAAGTACGAGACTGATTTAGATGAAATTATGTACAGAGATTTAAAAAAAAAATAGTTTTGTGTTAGATGAACCAATAATTGATGATTTCTTAATATAAAAGTAAAAGCTCAATATTAAAGTTGTCCTATCCTCTTTTTCGATTTGATTTGCAACCTCTGTTCAAAATGTCATCCAAATTATTTCAGTGGTTTGAGCGTGAAGACAAGACAGACATACAGACAGACAGAGTTACTTTCGCACTTAAATTATTAAAGTAAGGTACAGATAATGTATAGCTTTACAAAAAGTAAGGATAATAATATAGATTAAATATTTAAACTGAACTGAACGATATCAAGTTTGCTGTCATATAGGAACTATAAAATACCGCATTCATTTCCCACTGCAACGAACCGTATGAAACTATATGGGTTTATTTATCCAGTTATTTTATCCGTGATTTTTATCAATATTTATAGTGCTCTGTGATGAATTACACGATGTTTATTTCTGGTAAAAAATCAATATTGTTTCAAAAATAAATAGTGATTTTTCATTATAGGTATAGGTAGGTTGATATATTGACAAGGGTCGTGGTTTTGATTCTAAAATAGACCTAAATAGAATGAATATCCATGTAAATTAAATATCCTATGTAACGTTGAATTCTTAACAAGATTCGGAGTGATCATTATTAATAATTATCTCTTATTAATAATTAACTGAATCTTAATTCTTAGTCACTCAGAATTAGACGACCCGATTGGCGCATTTTTTGATCGGTCCTTTAGATTTTATGTAATTACTAGCTGATCCGCGCGGCTTCACTTCCATAGCATAATATTATATATATTATAGGATAAATAGTTAGACCTCTGTTACTCGTTCATGACGTAGCTTTTGAATGGTGAAAGAATTTTTAAAATCGGTCCAGCAGTTTTTGAGCCTACTCATTACAACCAAACGAACAAAGTTTTCCTCTTTATAATGTAAGTGTAGATATCTTTTAATTGTTCTCAGAGAGTATACATAAAGTTATAACTTTAATTTAATTACAACCAACAAATAAAGTTTCCCTCTTTATAATATTAGTGTAGATATCTTTAAATTGTTCTAACATAGTATTATAACTTTAATTTAAGCGATGTTAAGATATGAGAATTCCATTAAAATTCCTTGTTCTACTTGACGAAAATAATATAGCACATTTAAAATTCACAAAGTTTATAAGGTGCTAGAGATATTTTCACGGCACGAAATACGGAATACATTTTTGTGCCAACATTTCTGAAGTAATAAAAAGTACTTCAATTAGCACACAGACTAATGTTACAATGTTCGCTCCAATTCATATAAAGTATGATTATTGCAGGTTACATAAACTTTTCATTCGATAATTTATTTAATAGTCGTTTATTTTTAAAGTAGTGTTAAAAGTAAACCAGTTATGTGTCGCTTTCGGAATTATTTTGATTTCATGGCGTAAATTGGTAAATAACATTCGAAGTTTTAAAATATAATGCAACATTATAGACGATTCTTATGAAACATTTTAAACTTTAGTGTTAAAGTAGGAGCCGAGCAAAGCTTCGGTACTAATTGGTCCACTGGTGAAGTTACGACCCCCCCGCAGAATAACAGCGTTAATCTGTCAATATTCATACGATGAGACGTGGACCGGAGGCCTGTATTCCCATTATATTCCTCACCTGTCCTATCCTTTTCATCTCCTTATTTACTTTCATTAATCCTTACTTTATCTTCGCCTGTTCCTAAGAGCTGGGAATACACCTGTGGCACTTTGGTGAAGATATTCATGGGGTGCGGTAGTCACTTCAAGCCATGTGAAACGCACGCTCTGCTTGCATAACATAAAAAAGCCTACACTTTTTACCGCCACTAGTGTTCGCCCAGTGGTCGAAATTCAACCATAATAAATTTAAATTTAAATCAAATTTATGTCATAACTCTATGTCTATGGACAAAATGAAGAACAAAATAAACAATTTGACAAGTACAAATACTTGTGTATGTATGTTTGTGTGAAATGCGTGGTAGTGTGTGTAATGTTTTATTTATTAATTTAATGTATTTTATAAGCATATACACTTCTCCTACACATAAACGATAAGTGTGTCAAATTTGCCTGCGTCCGCGCAATTTTTGTAAAAAAGGGTCCAAAGTTTTTGCATCACGTATTAATATATAGATTCTGAGTTTATTTCATGTCTGGCATCTATAATCTATTCAGTATGTCAACTATTATAGTATCAGGAATACTCATGGGCAGTGGAGACGATCAACCAGCACGCAAAGAGCAGGTTTCAACGTGAGATTGTACTTTTTTATACTTTTCGTAACATAAGGTTTTATTTTACGTTCCGAAAGAAGTATACTTAAAGAGAAAGACTGTTGAATATTTTGTTGAATCTTATAAAGTAAACTTTGTTTTTCTAATTACAAAGGACTTAAGTCTTTAGCCTTTTCTTGAATAATTTAGATCTGTCAAGATAGTATTTCAAATTATAGTTTCAATCAATTCAAAATATATTTTCTGTGAAATCTTTGTTCGTAAAAGGGACGTTTTGTTTGATATTTTTTATTAGGTACATAAAACTGGTTACAAATGCGTAAACATGCGTTTATATACGTAAATATTTGGGATACCTTAATTTTGTTCCTTATTTTAACTACCAATAATAATAATTAAATTAGACATAAAACCAAAATTATGAGGATAAAGATCTGCGCTCCCATGTGCATTATTGTAATGTTTTCACACACATATAATCCACGTATTTTGAAAGAGCCGCAAATTGTGTTGTTATTTTCACGTCAGAAGCAAACAAAATTATTCCTAAATAATAAGAAAATTTTCCGTCTCATTTTCGATACGCTTATAAAGTATTTCACGTGATTCTCGTACGATTCCTCCTAATTTGAAAGAAATGTCAATTTGTTAAGTCGGAGGGCGTAAATCTGCTTAGATCGCACCTGTGATTTTTCGTAACTTCCAATTTTCTGAGGAATTTCTTCGTATATTTATATGCTTACGTGTTGCCGATGAAATATGGAGTCTTCAAAAGATATACTATGCCATAGTATGTGATAGTAGTTTCGATATTGATTGACTATTATAAATTCTATTACAATTTTATTTGTATAAAATAAATAAATATCTTGTTGTTCATTGGCTTTTTATTATAAGTGTATGTAGAGGAGTTTTTTTTTGTTTATTTAGAGACTGGGTTATTTTTCTTTGAACGATCAATACCTACCACAAACAAACAATACTCAAAGAACCGGGGATATTGATGCTTTTCCTATATCGTAATAGACGACAAAGGGTTATTCAGCTGCATTAAATCTTCAGAAATAAAAGAATTTAGCCGTGCATAGCACGATTGGGCCAAGCTCGCACCGGTTTTATGATTAGCAGAAGATCGGCGTGAAGCAGTATTGCACTGTGTTTCGTATGATGAGTGGGGGTCCGT
This sequence comes from Phoebis sennae, assembly GCA_001586405.1. Taxonomy (NCBI): domain Eukaryota; kingdom Metazoa; phylum Arthropoda; class Insecta; order Lepidoptera; family Pieridae; genus Phoebis; species Phoebis sennae. Next base: position 275,479 of record LQNK01000225.1, read on the forward strand.
AGGCCTATATTCCCATTCTATTTTTCTTCTCTTCTCCTTATCCCCTCCCTTTTCTTCGAGCCGGCAAGACATCAGCGACACTTTGATGTTGTATATGTCTGCTTGCCTGCATTGGCATAAAAATCATATTTAGAATTCACACATTTCACGACTTGTAGAGAGAATGGAAAATTGGCAACTATTTAGATTATTGATTTGTTTTTATGTCAAATTGCAGAATCATAAAAAATTCTGAATCTCTACGTTTAGCCTTTTTTAAGCCCTGTTGAAATGAGAAAAAATAACGCCAAACATAGGAACTGTTTTCCAAAAAGCCAGAACTATGAACGGAGCTGAATATGCCACTATCAGTACAATGTACGTAACTTAAAAAGAACAAAATGGAACGTTCAATATTTAATATTGCGATATTTTCACAAAGGACATACCGTAACACGAAAACATGCACTTTGTGTCAGCGAAACGTATAATCCTTTCAATACAATTTCACAAATATTTATAAAAATAAAACGCCGCGCTCGCAATTCGTTCGACAAATACATACATCGCAAGCTTTCAAAGAATGCGAATCGAAAAACAAAAGATTTGCAAAGGAATAAAATTCAACGATGAAAAATTCATAAGAGCTATTTAAATTGACCTTAACGTTGTTTCAAAGGATCCCGTCTCGTTTCGCAAAAATTTGATTTGTAAATAAAGTCCTTTTAGAGTGAATTTCTCTTCTAATTTCCTCCATTTGGCTGATTCAATTTATTCGCCGTCTGTATAAAGGATATTAACTGTTACCTACTCGTGGACTAGGGGATAATATCCGATTATATCGTAATTTAAAAGTAGGAGAATAAAATTTTGAACCGGTTATATTTCTTGTTTCTACTCATAAAAAAGTAGACCATTTTCGTTCTTTACAAGATACGTAGCCTCAAAAACACTTAACAAGTATTATTAAAACTATTTAAAACTTGCGTAATAATGAAATAACTAGTGCATTTTACATTATACAATTTACTCGATAAATTGGTACAATAAGGCATACGATATATCATCACTACGTTAACGACTATCATCTAGCTTAAGTACCAGGGACTCTGGACTCCCATACAAGTTTCAATTATCTTTTTAAATGAAAAGCGTATGTCATTGCAGATGCGCTATCGTGTACCCACTCTTGGGGCTCTGGGACGAACGCTTGCTGTAACAAAATGCAGCTATTGAGTGCCTCTTCAATAAATCTAGCAGAAATGTTGCATCGTACTCTAGATATTATTGAGATGACGAAATAGTTTCTATCTACTGTATTAATAAAAGGCAATAAGATTTTTGAAATAACGATTAATAACACCATAATGCTGATTTCTTAAAAAAATAATTTAGCTTCAAATGTAATGTATTATTATTATTGATTTCCATTGTACACGACAATCTACACAGACCTGCCATAATCTCGGTTAAATACCAGGAACGCAGGATTCTAAAAAAATCTCACTGTAGATGCGCTATAAGCGTCTGTCCACTTCTGGGGCTTTGAGACGAAGGCTTACTGTAACAAAATGTAGCTATTAAATGCTTCTCCAATAAATTAGAAAATGTCGCTTCTTACAGTTTTTGCTCTGAAATTAAGTTTAAATATATCCATCACACATAAAATCTATACATATAATAAAACAGTAACCGAACCATTTCTGTACATTGAATATTTTTCGAAAAGAGTAATTGGTATGCAATATGTATGTTCTATAGATACCAAAACCATGGTTAGAATTTTTTTTTCTGTTTGTCTGTTTATCTGTTTGTATGTGCGTCAATCACGTCATAACCACTGGGCAGATTTTGATAAAATTTTACATACTGATAGGCCAATATGAGGTGCAAATTATAGGCTACATTTTATTTGAAAAAATTACTTTGGGGGTGGCTCTCCATACATGTAAACGGAGGGTAAAAAAATAAATTCACGAATACATCATTAAATGAGGGGTTATAAGATAGGTCTCTAAAAATGGAATAGAGGTTTCTAAATATGTTTTTTGCTAAATTAAATATTTTTTGAGATATACCCTTCTAAAGTCGTGAAAATGTCATACCACGTGCAATATGAAATTTTGATTGACTTGAGGTCATGTCTTTTTATACTCTTAACGTAAAAACACACAATAAATTCTCAAAAACCCTCAAAAAATAAGTAACTCTCTGCCCGCGGCCTCGCTCGCGTGGGCTACAATTTTCTGTATTTTGAAGAGGCGTGCGCACTGTGAGATTTTGGTGAAACTTATTTCCATACAAAATTATAAAAAAACACAATAGATATGCGCATATATCAGGGGTCCTGCGACCGTAATTTTTTTTAACTTTTGTTGTGCGTCTTTAAAAAATACAGAAATTAGTAGCCCACGCGTGCGAAGCCGCGGGCGGAAAGCTAGTTAGTATAAAAACATATTGTAGATACGGAGGTTATTTTTATCTTAATAATTCTCCTTCTTCTTCTTCCTTTGGTTAATGACAATCCTGTCACTGACGGATTTTGCCAATGTCAAGTCTTCTGAACAAATAAATTTTAAGTGAGTAATTTCTGTAATTTTTAAGTATACATGCTAAAATCAAAGAAATGCAAAATAGGACAGTTTTACAATTTTTACATGAGGACTTGTAACAAAAACTACCATCATCCCGATTAGGTACCAGGGACGCAGGACTCCCATACAAGTTTCAATTATCTTTTAAATGAAAAACGTATGTCGTTGCAGATGCGCTATCAAGCGTCTACCCACTCCTGGGGCTCTGGGACGAAGGCTTACTGTAACAAAATGTAGCTATTAAATGCCGAAGTCCCAACTAGGGAATTCATTCAATTTATTCTCTTAGGTTAGCGACACTATTACACGCGAAGCTATGTAAGTCTACGCTGGAATAGTATTTTATGGTTCAGAGTTTCACCATACTAACGATAAATATAACAGCAATTTTCGAAAAAATCCTTTACTACGTCACTTTCAAAATCTCAATAATTTAAGAATACCAAAGAGCAAGTAAACTTTCATCGATTTGAAATGGAGTTATAAATTATTCTGAATGCTTTGTCTACAAATGTCATTATCAGTTAAAGTTTAAACCCTTAAATAAATGTACAGAAGTTTCACAGAAATCTCGTGTATGTATAATGTACACTATTAAAGCCCCCTCTACACATCAGCAGACGTATACCTGGATGTGATCTGTCTATGGATGGCGAGTGTGTCGGCAGACGTAAAGTACCTACTGCTGTCTACGGATAGACATATTACCTCGTCTTCACATTTGCGGACGATATTGGCAGATGATGTCCACGTATGGGTCTACTAATGTGTAGAGGGATCTTAATATCTACAATCGCGTTTATATGTAAGCCAATAATTACTAAAATATTTATAAAACTACTGATCCGATTGTCATAAAACTTGGTATTCATGACGGTAAGTACGGATCCAGAATAACATAATGTATGAAAAACCGTGTTTAAAATCCGTTAATAAGCTTTTAATTCAATAAATAGTTTATACAAATTCAATCTTTCATCCGATCTATATTCATTACTTAGATTAAAGCCAATTGGGTCAAGTTGAGTTCGTATTGCATTGCTTAATTTAATTTATCGTCATTTAACTTGATATTGTAGCGTCTAAGATTAAGTTAGCAAAGTTCCTTATTGCGTAACTTGCTCTAAGTTTGCTCGTCTTTGAGCTTGGAGCGGGTAAATCAGAGTCCAATTATGGAGAAAAATGCTAAAAATGTAGGCATTTTGAGGACACATTGAACTTTATAAAACAAACACTAAGAATTGCATTAAAATGAAATAAGCATAAATTTAAATATATAACTGCATTTGAATGATTAAAAAATCATTTTATATACTCGTATGTTAGAAACTAATAGAGGGCTTTGTATAATTATGTCTAATGTAATAGAAGTGTACTGTGATTCTATACTACGAGCCAATTATAGAACTAGTCAGTTAACAACAGCGCACAGCTAGTAATAACGACTATTAGCAAAGTGAGGGTAGTTGGGTCGTGACGTCAATAAGACGTTCGAGCACCAGGCGCAATCGGTACCAATGCGTCCAGATACTGAACGCGCATACTCTTTTATAGGACTTTGATGACAGCTAACAACTGACAAGTGACATTTGCATAGAAAGATGACATTCAGAACCTGTTAAAAAATGAAATCACAAAATGTTCTGATTAAGCAATCATATTCTTACTAGAATAAGAATGTATTTTTTTATGAGCCCAAAATAATAATACAATAATTTGAATACGAACTCTTGCTCTCACACTAGGATTCCCTGTGTTCTGAGAGCAAGTTCCTAATGCACAATAGTAAAGTTATGTATACAATTTATTTACATAAAAATACAACTAAAAGATAAATTAAGTTCCACTATACGATTTTTTAAAATGCTGCGTTATTCAGGATCAGATTTAACTATGTGGAATATCAAAAATGCTTTGCAAAAAGTTATCCTAATTTGTTGTAGGTACAATCTTATTGTATTTTTTGTACAATCAACGGATTTGATTCTTGCTCTGTAAGCAAATTAGTTGTTGAAAATACAATGATTCGGTTTTTATTTTCGCTAAAAGCGGATTCGAGTGTACTTTCACCATTTTTTGATATTCCTCATAGTTTATGATTTGATCCTGAAAGCCAACTTCAAAAATTCAGTCTGTCTATTCATCGACTTTTTTTTTCTATGAAACAAATAAATGTTTTCATCAATTTCGTTAATGAACTTTTTAATGTTTTTTCCACTTAATTGATTGAATAGAAAACTTTTTATGACTATTTGGTTAATATCGCGTTCAATTAAAGACATGACTGTAATCTTACCCTGTGGATTAGAATGAACAAAGAATAACTTGATACAGATGTGTTCAAATAGTCCACAAGGGGAAATTTTATCAAAATATACCGGTATGATTATGATAATGGTTTTAAACGTGATTGACGCACATACAATCAGATGAACAGACAAACAGAAAAACATTCTGATTATAGTTTTGAGCATAACATACATAATTATTGCATAGCAAATACTCTTTTTTGAAAACATTCAATGTACAGAAATGGTCTGGTTACTGTATAGATGTATTAATAAAGATATTGGTCACATGAAAAGTTGGCTTTTTTAGAAGTAGGAATGACTGAACAAATGAAAAATTTAAGTATTATATACATTTTAACTGTAATATTATTGTTTTTATAATTATAAGTGTCTCCCGCGGTTTCACACACGTATATCCGTTTTGATCAAAATCCTTCAGTAGCGGATGCCTACGACAAAACATCTACCTGTATACCAAATTTTAGCCCGACCTGTCCAGCGGTTTGGACTGAGCATTGAACGGTCACTATGTGAGTCAGTCACTCAGTTAGTCAGTCAACTTTGAGTTTTATATACATGTTTTATGTAACAGCGCGCAAGCGGAGCATGCTGTTCGCTGATGTTGAGTGACTGACCGATGAACATCTACAGCAGCAAAGTGTCGCAGATGCTTTGCCACATTGACGGAAGGATAGGGAGAGGATTAATGATAGGAAAGTGGGAGAGGAGTGAAACCTCCGAGCACCTGCTCACCGTACGAAAAACCATCACCGTATTCTGCTAAGAGGAGTGGCACTTACACCGGTGCAAGTTTGACCCAATCGTCAAATGCTCGGCTCCCACTCTTTAGAGTTACATCAATAAATAGATGAAAAAAATAAATTTCAATGAATAATCTTTGATCGTATAACGTTCTGTGGATTCTCGTAATAAGTGCTGGCCGTATTTCGTTTCTACGTCATTATACGTGTCTTATTTTATTGCCTAACAAGAAAGAAGAGATTTTCTTAGTTTTTTAGTTAGATTTATATTTGATACCTACTAATGATAACCTAGATACTTCTAGGAATAAGAAATTCGACCATGGTACTTTTCTTTGTTTGTCTTTGCATTCATTATAGAGAAGAAATAATTAAGCCTACAAAAGTGTTCAATCCCTAAAAAATCTTAATAAGAAGAATACCATTATTTTTAAATTGTAGTTACAAACTCCTATTTCCACAATTCCGATTTTAAAATGTCAGAAAATATACTTATTCAATTTTGAATTAGTGAAAACATTCAATAATGCATCGAGTTGTCTCAGTTTTAGTTACAAGAATGTTACCATAACATTGTAACTAAAAATCTTCTTACATCCATAACATGGTAACATTTATTTTCCCAACAAACAATGCTCTAAGTGTTCAAAGGAGTTCTCATTTCTAAACACCATCAGTAAAATGCTGAAAAAGAAATATGCATTCTAAAACGTCGTGACCACTGAAAATTATAAGCTTGCAACTCACGCCAATTTTCCATGGACGTTGTACATTAATTTATATTCATCGCGCGGTAATGTATCATGGGCAAGACAGCGCGTAATGGAACGGGTGCATTGCTGAACTGAAGCACGTCGGCGCGTCAGCGATGTGTTTATTGCCTTGTTGCTTTTGTTTTTGTATAAAAGTCATATTCTATCGATGAAATTAGTTGACTGCTACCTCTAAAATTATTGCTTTGTTTTTTGTATGAAAAATTTACTGTCTTCACTAATATTATAAAGAGAAAAACTTTGTTTGTTTCATTTGAATATGCTTTAAAACTACTTAACCGATTTTAAAAATTCTTTCACCATTCGAGTCACATTATTTACGAGTAACATATGCTACAATTATATATATAACATTATGCTACAGGAACAAAGTCGCGTGGATCAGCT
>LQNK01000225.1:287942-306358 GCA_001586405.1 Phoebis sennae
CTAAAAATCATTGTTTTGAGTTTAGAATCATAAATGAAACACGAAACACTAATTTTTTCTTGAAAATATTAAATGTACAGACACGGCTAGTCTACGATTTTATTATATGTATAGATTTGCAGCTTTCATGTTGACATATACAATAGGACCAAATTTTACTATAGAAAAAAATCTTTGTTACTCAATCACACAAAACGCTTGTATAAAAATAATGCGTGCCATAAAAAAATTTTGCTTACTCTGTATTACGTGTGCATTAATTGTACGTGATTGGATACATTTCCGCGTTTTAACAGATTTTTAGTTATAAACATAATATCCCTCACTGAGTTTCGGTCATGGTGGCTAATCTCAACAGAAATCTGGTATAGCCGCTATCACTCCGGCGACTCCAATACAGCGACGAATTTGAAGCAAGCAATACTGCGTATTATATAAATGAATATAAAGTTTAAAATCATATTACAATCGCCGCTGTCCCTTACGGCCGTTTTCAATATTCTATCTATCCCTTGTTTTGCTTATTAAAGTCAGGCAAATCTATCTATTTGCACTTAATTTGATTTCAATATGCTGTCGACGGATAGCTTTTGTTATGACTTTTGTCAATCTAATGTCATATAATCTGAGATTACAATCAATCCATTATCTTTAATACATTATTGAAAACGGCCGTTGGTCATTGCGATATCCGTCTTAATTAATACACCATAACTTATTCCTTTACTAAATTTTCGTAATTATATTATATCGCTTTGTGATTATGAATAGAAGTCAAAGCGTGCTAATTGATTAGTAAGCCCGACGAATTCAGAATGCTTAACGAATTAAATATTAAGTTATGGGAATGTCTTGACGCGACGGTAATCTTGTGTGCTAATATTATTAGTATGCTATTATCAATTATTACATTAATTTCGAGTCTGCTTCGTTGGTCTAGTGATTGACTATAGATCGAGGTGTTGTTACGGTCACGGATGGTGCCAACAAAAATGTTATTGGGATTTTTCTGAGAAAAAATCATTAAGGGCCGTTTTCAATGATGTATCAAATATTCATATCTCAGATTATGCGACGTAAGATTGACAAAATTCATAGCAAAGGCTATCCGTCGAGAGCATATTGAAATAAAAGTAAGTGCAAATAGATAGATTTGTCTGACTTTAATAAGCAAAACAGGGGATAGAATATTGAAAACGGCCGTAAATCAGTAAAAGCCATGAATAGAAAGGACGTTTGCGGTATTGCTACACCTCGGAGAGCTTTTAAAGCCGTCGGTCCAGCGCCTGATCTTTCTCCAGTCACGTTGGTCTGCCATTGGGATACGAGGGTAAAGGAATAGAGAGTGCACATGTGTTCGCGCGTATACTAGTGCACTCTAATATCTACTGTGTAGCTGGCTTGTCCTTGTGCAGATTGGCTATCAAGGCCGAGATCGGTCAGGGGAGCTATTATTAATTATATGAATTAATATCTATAGAAAATATATTCTGAATTTTTATGTGGGATAAATTATCCGTATCCTACACAGCCCGTGTTTTTTAACTTATGATTGTGCAACTGAACTCCATTGATGTGTGGAGTAACAAGAATGGACAGGATAAGGAATGAGTACATAAGAGGGAGTTTAAAACTAGCACCAATGACGAAGAAGTTATGTAGTATCAGGCTAGCGTGGAATGGACATGTCATAAGGAGAGATGAAGATATAGCTATGAAAGTTTGGGACTTGAACGTGGATGGAAATAGAAATAGAGAGAAAGAAGTGTGTATGAATTGCGTGAATAAAGCTGTGGGTGAAGTGAAGATATGAGGTTATCTTAAAGAGAGTATGGAAAAAAATGAATGTTCTGCTGATCCCGCCTTGTGGGGTATATTTTCCGTATTGTAATGATAAGATTTTTTTATTCATTTCTTTGTATCAACACTTAATGGGTGTATCGGGACAAAGGTTCACATGCCGTGCCTATTTTTGAACAGTATTAATATACCAATTAAAACATAAACAGAGGTTGTAAAATTAATAATTGCCATAAAATAAACAAAACATAAATGCAACTCAGCTCTCATTAATTAGATAAAAACAATTAACATTTGTAAGCGTAGATAATGAAGATCGGTTAAAATCGGTTTTATATAGATTTAACCTTTGACCGTAATTATTATCTTAATCAGCTTTCTTGCAAGTGATATTAGTCATGTAATCGAATGCATTTGGCTTGTGTAAAGACCCAGTTAAATGAACTATGGTTAAATGTTTATGTGTTCTTTTGTCCAGTTCCTGTAAAGAGAGAGAGAGATTACGGAGAGTACAATATCCTAGTAGGCGTAAGTCTAAAGCGTATCTACACTAATATATAAAAAGGTCGAATTGATAACCTCCTCCTTTTTAGAAAGTCGGTCAAAAAGAGGAAAACCTTGTTTGTTTGTAAGGAACGGCTAAAAAACTACTGGACCGATTTTAGAAATTCTTTCACCATTCAAAAGCTACATTATCCAGTAGTAACAAAGGCTATATTTTATAGGCTATATATTTAACATTATACTTCGGGAGCGAAGCCGCACGGATCTGCTAGTCTATAATAAACATAATAATAAATAAGTTGTCGCAAGCCTGAATTAAGAAATACCTGCTTAATTTATCATTTTATTCTCATGAATCCCTATTTTACCTAGCTTTTATCTACTAAAGTGCCTGTGATACTTATTTCTGTACTCTGTATTTTTTTAAACCCTGTAACAGTGTTCCGGTTGATCAAAAGCGTTGATCACAAAATATTTGGATACTCGTACAAGGTTGCTTCTTTGCTTGTTAGAAGTTTAATAAAACGAAAAATCGTTCAAACTATGACATGGATGTCGATGCTGTTTTCACTGGCAATGATATTATTTGTTTATATATGCATATAAGGTTATACTCATAAGGTGTATGATTGTAATGTCAGTCGGAGAAGAAACATCGGTCATCTCTAGCACAGGTCCAGCTAGATTTTTTAGAGATAGGATATTTGTATATGAATTTTCTTCAAAATCTGTACAGTAGTTGCGGCATTCATCCAAACCTTCACATTTATAAGTAGAATTGTTTAAATAGTATAAACTTGGTTTTGTTTTAAACGCGGTTAAAATTCTATAAAAATATTTAATTAAGTATTTTAATATAGAATTGTTAAAGGTTCATTACAATACACATGTATCTACTCAAATAAAACCGATATGAGTTGCGTCATAAAGAATTGAAATGACCCCTTATACTATTAAACTTCAACTTTACCATACCCCATTCTCCGAAAAATAATCTCATTTAACAAACCTAATCCACGAAGTCTAATAGATATTATCAATGCATCAGTGCCCACAATCCCTTTTTCCTAATTATTTTTTTCAAGATCCATTCATTAAATGTTTTTGTTGTTAATTCAGCTGTTACGAGATTCAAGGTCGTCTATTGAAAGGAATTTTTATTATGAAACGCGATTTGAACGGTTCTCGAATTTCAGACTCAATAAACTGTGAATCCGTCTGAAGGATACCACTTGGACTGAATTTAATGAATTTTTTTATGAATAATAGTAGCCTCTGTGAAAGATTTCGGCAAATATAAAAAGAGACTTGCCAGCTACGCGAGAGATATTATAGTGTTGAAATATATGCAAAAACTCGATAGAAGCGACTTTCCGAACTTTCACTTAAAAAATAACTATTTATAAGTACTTTGTAAAATGTTTCCATGAATAAAGATATTAAAAAACTATTAAATGTCAAATTAAAACGAATTCTCTCCGAGACAAAGGTACATGCCGACACCACCAAATTTCCTTACATCTGTCTGTATAATATAGCCAATTAAATCGAACTACTATGAAAGAAGATTAATGTAGCAAACACCTTACCATAATATAGTATAATTATTTTAGTATCATCCTCTGTAAGAGCTACCAAATGTCTCCTTTCTTGGTGGTGGTTTTATAAAGAATCTGTCTATACATATAATAAAACTGTAGAAATGAAAATTCTGTACAATAAAGATATTAAAAAAAAAACAATCGGGGTATTACTCCATCGATATTGAACCCGAAAATGTGGTTATATTTTTTGTTTCTCTGTCTGTATGTTTATGCGCACATCACATGAAAACTACTGATCGATTCGAATGCGGTTTTTAAAGATCACTTGTTTTCTATCAAATAACATTTGATGTATAAAATTTCTCACCCCATTTTTTACCTATAGAACCTGGATACGATCAAAGCCGCGGGCAGAATATAGTCGAGAAAAAATTCCCTTTTTATACACGTTATTCGTTACTGAATGCTTTTTGTACTACGACGAAGACAAAAGATAAGATGACATCGATTTCTGGTTTTAATATGTATGGCGACATCATTATAGGAAAATAATTAATTTTAAATTCTTAATACATTTTAAAATTTTACGAATTTAGTTGAAGCTCATTTTAGTTAATCTGTAAATTATATTAAGTTGGTTCATACCCGAAAGTTATAAGGGGTTCGATTTATTTGATTTATGTTATTTGATTTTTTTTTTGTTTAAAATGTTACAATTTTAATAGTGTACTAAGATTAATTATTATCACCCGATAAGCCTTTTTGGCTAGTCTTGGATGATGGTACATGTAGTTGAAAATTGAAATAAATGTTTTAAAATTAAAAAAAAAAGTTTAATTGGTCCCACAAAATATTTCGTTCCTAAATTATAAAACTGTTTGCAACGTAAAATTTAAAATAATTTGGTATATCCTATTCTTATCCTAACACTTTTCATAATAATTTGGTAATTACTAAAAGTATGTCACTTCATATACAATAACATATCAATTAATGTTTAAGTTTTGATGCCAGTGTAGTCACAAGCATATCATATTTCAATGAATTAATTTAATCTATCCATATTATTCGATATATTTAACACAAAATTGTTTAAAACCTAACTTAAACCTTTGTGACTTTTTAATTCAAAATAGATTATGAATAAAATGTGCCATTTTAAAATTAAAAGTATCTATTTACAACTTTATACTCTTACTAAGTCAAAATAGCGATTAATATTAAAAAAAGGGTTTTGATCATTTACGACAAACATTTGATATTTGACTTTGAATGTAAAATAAAATATATTTTAAAATTCGAAAAAATTAAAAATGCATATTTTATTTTGCTGTTTGAAAGTGAACAAACGTCACGTCTCCGAAAACGAAAAAAAAACGGAGATAATTTTTAATATATTTATCTCTCACAAAAAAATAATTAACATAGATACGTAAAGGCTGAATCGATTTGGGTAGATAAGAGATCCTATTACTTTTTACTGACATTAGAAAAACTATATAAACGGCGTGAGCGCGTAATTAGCGCATTATAGTTATTTACTTTGCCTGGTGAGGTTCAAAGGTTTTCATATAATTATGTTGGATTCAAAGCCGCCGGGATTTACTGATCTCAATGATTATGCTAAGGAGGACGTGAGTATACTATTTTATCTAGTAATAGCTTCGCTCCCGTGGGAATATCGGGATGATATATACCCTATAGCCTTGATAAATGGGCTATCCAACACTAAAAAAATTTCGAATCGGACCAGTAGTTCCTGTGATTAGCGGGTTCAAACAAACAAACTTTATTTTTTTTATAATATCAGTATAGATTTAAAGATGTTCTTGGGTAGCCTAAATAAGCACGACGTTCGCCTATGTGATATCCGGGAGAAAATTACATTGCAGCAATTAATGTTTGTGAAAGGATACCAATAGGATTGCATTAAAAAATATTATGTGATAAACATTGTAATGTTCTACTATCTGGGTGTTATTTTATCTTAAGTATGTTGGTGTTTGCAAAAAAAAATGTGTTTAAGTACGTCCATCGGTTATTCAGTTTCCATAGTAATTGGTTAGTTTGGGACTAGATGGTCTAGTGTTAAGAGTCCCTAAATATTCATTAATTCTTTTATTATTTTTATCATTCTAATTAAAGATTCGACAATATTTTAATATCAAATACATTATACGCCATTGACCGCCTCGTTGATTCAATGGTTAGAACTGTAGGCGTTACAACTGTGTGTTTCTGGGTTCTATCGCCGGTGGAGATAATAATATCTCAGTTTAGCAGGGCATAGAGGGCTGATCAACTACTTTTAAATAAAAAATCATGTTTGAAATGTATCTAACTTTCGCCCCATACATATCCATTCCCCTTCCTTCAAGCCGGCAAGGCATATGCGACACTTTTTGTTGTAGATGATCATGGGCTGCGGTCAGTCACTTAACATTAGGAGAGCCGCATGCCCCGTTTGCCCGCCGTTACAAAAAGAAATATAAACTTTAATAAACGACGCAATATAATACACGAAGTTCACAAACGTTATATTTTATTTAAAAAAACTTGTTTACTCATGCAAAGGAACTATAATGTAAAACAATTATTTAAAACTGCGCAGTAAAAGTGATATCTTAAAATAAATTAATCAATAATTAGTAATTACATTTCGATGTTTAATGGTATTAAACAACTGCGAAATTATTTTTCGCGGAGTAACATTCATGAATTAATAATTTCGGAAATATGATCGTATATTGAACTTAATATGGATTTTATTTTTTTAATTAAAACTTTGATAAAACAACTAGGCACTTGTTGTTTTTAGTTGGTGTTTATGGGTACTTCACATCTGCAGGTCTTTCATATCATAATATAAACGTGGCTTCAACATAACTCCCAAAACTTGGTTCCGGGTTCGAATCCCGGGCAGGGCCAAAATAAATGTTAATAGGATTTTTCTGACAAAAAATCTGAATAATAGCCCTGAGTCTAGAAGTTGGCGGTGTTGGAGCAGTTCTGCGCCTAATCACCGGTCGTGCCGGTCTGCCGTCCCATCGGACTATGAGAGTAAAGGAATAGAGAGTGCATCTCTCTTCGCGCGTACACTTGTGCACTATAATATCTCCTGCGCAGCTGGCTAGTCTCTGTTGAGATTGGCCACATGGCTGAAATCGGTCAGGGGATCTATTATTATATTATGATTCACCGCTAGCCCCAGCTGGTGCATGACACGCTCCGCTCGCTTGTTCTAAGATAAAAATAAATTATAATTCCTAAAATAAGGATATTAGTAAAATCGGAAGAAAAAAGCTAATGACTATAATAGCGTGAGTTTATGATAATAATAAAACAATGATAGACATTGAATTATTGTGATTTTGACCTAGAAGAACCTTGTAAAAACATAATTGTCGGTAAAACTTTACAAGCTATTTATAAAAAGAAATTCTTTGTTGGTTAATTTAATTCGCTTTTCATATTTTCTTTATTGAATAACAATCTGATCACGGTCATTTTGACAGAATGTCAAAGTGTTTAGTAAATTGTTTTGTTGTTAATCAATTTGGCCTTTGAAATAATTGGTACCTAGAGTGTATCCGCTGACAGGACAATGCTTATTGTATAAAAATAATGATCTTATAAACATAACGTATATGAGTAACCCACTTAATAATTCAAAGTATTCATAACAACTAGTAGCCCATTACGTTGTATCAGCCCGCATCAAACACACCGTCGGTCTGTTGAGCTTGCGTCTGCGTGAGTGCCTCAGTTAGAAGCGTAATACTCAGTCAACTTACTGCCTGATAATTATACTGTAACATGAATATGCTGATATTGTCAAATAGTTACTAGCTGAGTTTTGAAAGGACTAAATAGTATTTCATAGTGTTGACCACATTCCGACCTAATTTCAATTCATATTTTCATGATTGTGTAACATCCAAACGAAGAAATTTTTTCATTTATGTTAAGAGTTTGCTTGAATCCCTGTCACTTCATTTTGAGATTAATAATAATTGGTAGTACCAAAATAAATCGCATTTTGCTTGCACTTCCTATTCTTTTCTATGTAATCTTTCCTCTGCTTTTCGGTTGTCTGTAAGAAAACGCTTGTACCGATAAGACCGCCCACTATACTTTGTTCTTTTCAGTGTATCTTCGTGTATTCTTATTAAGTGCAAAAAAGAATTTTTCATTTATTTGGTTTTCTTTGAGGCGCTTTTAGAGCACATTAAGAGTATTAATTATATCATTATGAATTATTAATGCTATTGTTTGTAGGTTGGTGCTAGAGTGCTATTCGCCACGGATGACTTCTTCGCTATCTGCGACAGTATGTTACTAAGCAGCGAACCAGAATTCTATCCCGACAAATATACTGAGTATGGAAAACAAATGGACGGCTGGGAGACGAGAAGGAAGAGGATTGCGGGGCACGACTGGTGCATTATCAAGCTAGCTACTATCTGCACTATCAGAGGTAAACCCAGTAATATAGCTATATTATATAGAACTGTCCAAACTGCGTGTGTGAACTGCGTGGTATGAATGTTAATAATCTATACATATAATAAAATCGTAGACTAGCCGTGTCTGTACATTTAATATTTTCAAGAAAAAGTTAGTGTTTCGTGTTTCATTTATGATTCTAAACTCAAAACAACGATTTTTAGATTTTTTGTCTGTTTGTCTGTTTGTCGGTTTGTCTGTTTGTCTGTTTGTCTGTTTGTCGGGCGTTCGTACGCAGTCAACTTCGAAACGGCTTAAACGATATAAATACGGTTCAAATAAAAAAGATATGAGGGTTCAAAGTTATCCATCAAAACACATAATCAATGCGCGTAGGTACATTAAATTTAATCTTTTAAGTGTTGTGTAAAGCGCTTTTTATTGATAAATGTAGCCTTATCAAAAATCTCGAAAGTAGATTACTATAATGGCGACTAATCACAACAAAGACTAACCAACATGCAGAAGATATTGTTTGCGCCCTCAAGCAAATATGTGTTTAATCCATGGAAACATCAACCCTTTTATTCTGAGAGTACACGACAGATATCCAAAATGTCAATATTTTGCAAAAAATTAAAATAGAATTATTAGAATTATATAAAACTGAACAGTGACACTTTTGTTATATTTAATGTAGGATATACTTCGAACTTAAACCTTTTACTAGATATATTTCTACAAACGTACGTTTCTAAATCTTAAAAATTGTCATACCACCTCTACTTCGAAAAGTCACAAAGTAAGTACAGAAATTTGTAGTCCACGCGGGCGAAGCCGCGGGCGGAAAGCTAGTAATAATTATTATTAAAATCTGTACCACGACCCGATTGAAGTGGATCTGGCAATAGTCTATTGCGCCGGTGGGTGTGGGTTCGAGCCCCACGAGTAGAAAATTATTGTGATAAAAATTGTAATTTTCTACTGTCTGGGTGTTATCTATAGTGTGTATGTATTTACAAAAAAAATGTTTGTTTAAGTATGTTTATCAGTTATCTAGTGCCCATAGAAGCTTTGCTTAGTTTGGGACTAGATGGCTTAGTGTTAATTGCCCCAGAATATTTATTTATTCGGTTATTTATTTAATTGCCTTCTTTCATCTCGACGTCAAACACCTATTTTGCGTGAGAAAATGTTAAATTCCTTTTACTGATACAGCAATGGTCTGTTGCGCCGGAGGGTGTGGGTTCGATCCTCACAAGTAGAAAATTATGGTTTGATAAATGTAATTTTCGACTGTCTGGGTGTTCAAATATCTAAAGTATATTTGAGTACTTAAACATACTATAGATATATAAGTTATCTAGTCTCCATAGTACAAGCTTTGCTTAGTTTGGGACAAGATGGCATTTTGTTAAATGTCCTGGAATATTTATTTATTATTACTATTTATTATTGAATTTTACCTTCATTTAAATAAATACGACATTAAATAATACTACATTATATGTTTTATTGAGTGACAGATATGCTATATTATCTTGCGGCCAGATCAACTGAATATAACAAAACAGCTTGCTATCAATCCTGGTAAATCAATTTTCCAGATGGAAATAGGGGTATTCAGTTACGTCGGTGAAATAGATTGGATATCGCTAGTTTGCATTTTTAAATATCACCAGAATTTGAACCGTACGTTTTACGGCCATTTTCAATAATCTATCAATGATTATGGATAGATTGTTATGTCAAATTATATGAAAATAGACATAAGTCATTGCAAATATATCCGTCATTAGGATATTGAAATCAAAGTAAGTGCAAATAGATAGATTTGTCTGACTTTAGTAAGCAAAACAAGGGATAGATAGAATATTGAAAACGGCCGTTAATTGTATATATGCCAGCCTAAAAAAATGATTGATTTGTAACAAGATAATTTAT
Source organism: Phoebis sennae (assembly GCA_001586405.1). NCBI lineage: Eukaryota > Metazoa > Arthropoda > Insecta > Lepidoptera > Pieridae > Phoebis > Phoebis sennae. Next base: position 298,181 of record LQNK01000225.1, read on the forward strand.
ATGTAAAGTTTGAACAACTTATTATATTCAATTTAGTATTAAGTATGTATTTCGAGAACAATTAATGTAAATCTGTTATAAATTGATGTGTCGTGGTGAACTCTGTCTTCATGCCGGACAAATCACTGTGATTTTTGGTATGTTTCTTTCTTTGAAAAATGTATATGTTCTGTTCTTATAAAAAAAATAAAAACAAATAAAACACTTCACTACTTCCACAGTTATATATTTTATATTTTCTACACTTTATTAATATTTTATTTTAAACTAGCTTTCCGCCCGCGGCTTCGCACGCGTGGGCTACTAATTTCTGTATTTTTAGAGGCGCACAACGTTTAAAAAAAATTATGGTCGCAGAACCCCTGATATATGCGCATGTCTATAGTGTTTTTTTATAATTTTCCATGGAAATAGGTTTCACCAAAATCTCACAGTGCGCGCGCCTCTTCAAAATACAGAAAGTTGTAGCACACGCGAGCGAGGCCGCAGGCGAAGAGGTATTATATATTTTGTGAAGGTTTTTGAGAATTTATTTAGTGTTTTTACCGTATCTATGTGTAAAGAGTATAAAAAGACATGACCGCAAGTCAACCAAAATCTCACTTTGTCACATGGTATGTATGACATTTTCACGACTTCAGAAGCATATATCTCAAAAAATATTTAATTTAGCCAAAATCGCATTAGGAACCTCTATTTCATTTTTAGGGACCTATCCAAAGATACCTTATTTAATGATGTACTCCTATATATTTTTTTTTACCCTCCGTTTACATGTATGGGAAGCCACCCTTAAAAATATTTTTTTCAAATAAAATGTAGCCTATAATTAGCACCTAATATTGATCTAGCAGCATGTGAAATTTTATCAAAAACTGCCCAGTGGTTATTACGTGATTGACGCACATACAAACAGATAAACAGACAAACAGACAAACAGACAAACAGACAAACAGACAAACAGACAAACAGACAAACAGACAAACAGATAAACAGACGAACAGAAAAAAAAATCTAACCATGGTTTTGGTATCTATAGAACATACATGTTGCATATCAATTACTCTTTTTGAAAACTGTTCGGTTACTGTTTTATTATATGTATAGATTAGCCCGATTTCAAACACCACCTTCAGTATTTTTTACAAATCAATCAAGATGCAATTCCATCAAGAAGTAACAATACGAAATATAAATTATCTAAAAAATTTAGTCTGAATTAAGATTCCTACTTTGTTTAGTTTTGACTGCCTCGTTGGTTCAGTGGTAAACGCGTTAGGCGTTATAGTACGTTTGATGCCAGGAGATATATTATTTAATGTAGTATTAACGTGAAAAATGTCTCGGTATGGTAGTGTGTAGAAGGCTGGTCTTCTCGCCTTGAAATAAAAATTTAGTGAAGCGTATTAAATGAAATTTGTATATTTATTCAATATGACATTCACATCGCAAATGGCAGGTTAATATTTTTTTTAAACACAAATCTGGCCATTATTATTGCGATTTTTATTAAGTAAAAGTAGGTTAATATGAATTTGCAAACTTATTTCGAGTTTATTTTCATCCCTCCTATTTCAGGGTTCAATTTTTATAGCCTATAACCTGGCTGGGAATTTTCTCGACGGATTGGTAAAGTTTCCATTTAAATCCATCCAGCCGTTTTCACGTGATGCGCCCGCAAATAAACAGACAAACAGATAAACAGACAAAAATTCTAAAAATTGTTGGAACGTGTTCTGTGATCAATTTTAAGTATCCCCAGACGATTTTTTTTCGAATATCTCCAATGTACAGACTTTCGACCCTCTTTAGCTTTATTATATGTATAGATAGATGAATATTTTTTTAAGGATTTATGCTGGATACGGCGTACTTTATTGGAAACTACGCGCCAAGATATTCTATCCAAGCCGCAGTATTAACACCTGAAGGTGAGTTTGTTTTCCATTACTTGCAAATAATACTAAAGTGATCTTTAAATTCAAAGCGAAATAATATTAAATATAAAAAGCCCGTAAGTAATTACGTGCATATGGTCACTATCAATAGATTAAAAAAATGTTCGCACAAGTAACATTTTATGCTATACTAGCTTCTGTCCGTTAAATTCGGATAAAAAGTATCCTATCATCTAATCCAGCTCTACCTGTTTACGAAATTTCATCAATATACGTCTAGTACTTGCAGCGTGTTTGACACATCCAAAATATTCAAACTTTCACAATTATAATATTAGTAGAAAGTAGGATATCTGACTATGTTTGATTTCTTTCATTTCATTTGCTTGTCACCTTTTTTGTATCAGAACATCATCGTGATTGATACATTCAAACTTTCACATTAATAATATTAGTAGAAAGTAGGATATCTGACAATTTTTTATTTGTTTTTTATTTCATTTCATTATATATAAAAGTACATCATCGGTTTCATATTAAAATATCATTCCAGAATCTTTTTTTCATCATTTTTTTGTATTAATCAAAAATTGGTATGACCAATGCAAATCTAGAGAAGTCAGTTAAAAATAAAGCTGAAAATATATTTTTAAAATCTTATTGAAATTAGTATTAATTTTAGTGTTTAGTTTATGGACCGTAGTTTTGTGTTATTTAAGATCTTTTAACTGTAACTACATGATGCCTGATATAAATAAATAAATAAAAATAAATAAAATTATTCCCATATCACAGACGAATCAATAATACCGAAACGAAACGCGTCAATCGGCACCGGAGCGACGGAGGATGACATGAAACAAATACGGAAGCTACGGTCGGACAAGTGGGAGGAGATTGTGCCGGTCACCATGCTGCAGCCCGGCGATGAGAGCACTAGGAAGAACTACCAGAAGGTAAACATTGAATGTATGAATTATACACCAAAATAACTGGTCCGCCCTGAGTTAGATTTTGTAATCTATATAATCTATATAATAAAAGAGTAACCAAGCTATTTGACGACCCGATTAGCGCAGTGGATACAACAATGGTCTGCGCCGGATGGTGTGGGATCGATGCGATATTTCATTATTTTTTTAATGCACAAATGTTCAGTTCAAATTAATGAACGCTCTCCTCTTAAAGAGTTTTTATTAAACTGTCATTGTTTTTGTGCTATATTATATTATTCGATTATAATATCTTTTTGAAAATCGAATAATATAATTGGAAAAACACTACTTCAAACACGCGACGGCAACGGCCGTTTTCAATATTCTAGCCTTGTTTTACTTACTAAAGTCAGACAAATCTATCTATTTGCACTTACTTTGATTTCAATATCCTAATGGCGGATACATTTGCTATGACTTTTGTCTATCTATTGTCATATAACCTGACATAACAATCTACCCATAATCATGGATATATCATTGAAAATGGCCGTTAATCCCGGAGTTGCTACGGGATCAGAAGTTACGCGGGTGAAACCGCGAGGCGCGACTAGTTCATAAAATCCGTTTAGCCTTTTCTATGACTTTCGTCAATCTTACATCACATAATCTGAGATGACAATCTATCTATAATCTTTGATACATTATTGAAAACGGCCGTTACTTGTATTATTCTCAGGACAGTTCAAGTGTTTATCATAGATAGTCATAGCTTTCAATATTTTGCAGGTCCTCAGTGACGAATCATGGACGCATATACGCCTCAACATCTACCCAGACGGTGGCATTTCAAGACTAAGCGTTTTTGGTATTGCTACGCCGCCGGTCCCACCTTCAGATCAGTTGATTGACCTCCTGAATATGCTGAACGGCGGTACATTGCTTGGTAAGTTTGTTTTAATATTAACCCGCCCCGGTTTCACACGGGTGCAATGTTGATACTAAATACACTACAGAAAAACTGTGAACGTTATATAGAAAAGCAGCCTGCGTTAGCAATGTAAGCGGATAGCGGAAAAAATGAAAGTTAACGACATCACTATCCATTTAAAAAAAACGCATCAAAATCCGTTGCGTAGTTTTAAAGATTTAAGCATTGTTGACTTGTGTGACTAACTAGTTAGTTAGTTAGATAAGAATGTCTGATATTATAAATGCGAAAGTTTGTGAGGATGTATGCATGTTTGTTAGTCTTTCACGCAAAAACTACTGAACCGTGATGAAACTTGGTATACATAAAGGTAAGGGTTCAGAATAACATATAGGCTACTTTTAATTGCAGTTGCCACGGGATCAGAATTTACGGGGGTGTAACGGCGGGGCACGGAAAGTTATTCATAAAATCCGATGCGCCTCATGCTGACATGTGAATTTAACTTTAACTTGGCCGATTTTGTAATTTTATAGTCTACATGCCCATTGAAAGTAAAATTTTTTACGTTCATTAATTCACAATAGTACAGCAACTACAATGCGTAACTGAAAAAATATCGCTTAAATCCGACTTAATCCCGTTCGATACTTGCATACTCTGAGAATTTAAGGCCCTACATTGTTTTGAAAATTTTACTCGATTTGAGCTGAAATTCCTTTGAGGTCGGCGAGATTTGCTCAAACCGGTATTCACAAATTCCTCAGGAACAAACGAATAGCTGTAATATCCCAGGCTGCGTTGAGGCTCCTTTGTTACGGGATTCTAGATCTTTCTAAGAACTGAAGGCGTAATTATACGTTTGCATTTCTTTATTTGTAATTGATGAGGACTAACGATCATTATTGCAATTCTTAAACGGCCATTTTTGCAACGGGATAAAGATAGATTACGAAATATTTTAAAAAAATATTTTAGTTATTTAATTTTGTATAATTTGTTTTTAGTACATTAGCTTTGATCCCGTAGCATAATGATATAAATCATTCACTCAAAGAAGGCTTTTAATGGTGAATGAACTTTTGAAACTGGTGTAGTTGTTTTTGTGTATAAATATTACAAATATACATACAAAAACACAAATTTTTCTTCTTTATAACAAACAAACAGAAACATGAGTATGATTTTGATTTGAAGTGTTTTTTCTGATATATCGAAATTTTTACATATAGATATTTTTATAATAAGATGACAATGACAAACTTATTGCACCTATTGCTAAATACGAAGAATCATCGTTATACCTATAACTAAAGATTACATAGCATTCTGAATTAAGGATTAAAAAGCGGACAAACGTAGCATAGGTTCACCTGATGTTAAGTGACTGACCGAAGCCCATGAACATCTACAACACCAAAGTGTTGCAGATACCTTGCCGGCTTGAAGGAAGGGGAGGTGATAGGGAAGTTTAATGATGGGAAATTAGAATAGAATGGAAAAGGAGTAGCATGGGCATTCAGACCTCCGGGACCCCGCTCACCTTCGAAACACAGTTCACACCGATCTTCTACCAGAGGGTGGTGTTTGCACCAGTGCGAGCTTGGCCTAATCGTGCAATGCTCGGCTCACTCTTTTATTGCAGAAGATTTTATGTAATCGTCGCCTCGATTACGACACCCACGGGTAGAAATGGGCAATTTTTAACCCTTCGCCACACGGTTAAAAAGTTTAAGTATATTTTTAATGGACCCTTATAATTTTAAAATCTAATTAATTTTACGTGAAGTCAAATAAAGCATTTTATTCCAGGTTTTTCGAACGGTCAGTACAGCAGTCCGAAAAATTTGATAAAGCCCTATAAAAGTGAATCTATGGCTGATGGCTGGGAGACGGCTCGCCGACTTGACAGACCTAAAGTTATTTCTTTGTACGAAAACGGATCTGTAACTTCACCAGGTATGTAACTGAAAACTTACTAATTAACCAAAGTTAATCCTTACCTTCTACAATATAAAAGCATCTCTGACTGGGATACACGCACAAACACAAATCAAATTAAACACGCTGTGACACAATACACACCCACTCATATACTAACTCCTACTAATTGATCTAAATATCTAAATATTTTTTAAGTTTAAGCTTAAGTCGAATTTTCTTGATTTTATAAAGTTTTTTCTTGTTTTTGCTCTTTAAACTATGCATACTAGTAGTGCCATCGAGTGGGGCTAGTGTTCTGTATTACAGGTCTTTCATAGACCTATCTCAGACCCTAGTACTTCACAACGTAAATATTACTTAGTTTTAAGTAAGTTGTGAAGGCAAATAAATATTTGTTTATTTATTGCATTTTTTTCCAAAAAATAAGATGCTTAATTTAATTATCAGTATTAAATAAAATACTTTTTAAAGTACATATTTCAAATGCGGTTTGTTTTATGTTATTTTTCGTGACTACTAACCCGACGTTTTGAACACTTTACAGCGTGGTCACATTTGTTGTTAATACGCACGTTATCTAATATAGAAAGTACTCGCGTTAAAACAAACACAAGGAAATACAATTATCAATACCATGTGTTATGTGTATATTTATATAAACCGCTGCTTTAGACCACCGTTTTAAAAACATTTTCATAAAATCCGGGCCTAGGCATCACGATCGGTCCAATTTTATTATTCGATCACGGCACTATTCGTATGCTATTTACACATAGCATCACTTGAAAAATAATCCTATAATATTATGTGTAATATAACTATGTTTTATGAAAATAGAGAAGTTTTAGTTTGACGTGTACATATTTTTACAGGATACGAGTGGGCGGTGTACCGCCTAGGTTTTCCTGGAAGGATTATAAAAGTGAATGCAGACACGCGCCAGTTCAAGGGAAATTACCCTGATAATATCCGATTTGAAGGGGCCAACTTAGGGAATAAGGAATGGAATGAATCAATGGATGTATCTTGGACTAATTTCCTTGGACCAGTACAGGTAAGAAAATATGATTGTATATATTCGCTAAGAAATAGATTAACATGGTTATTTATAACCACAGATTAGAGAATTAAAGGCAGATGGGGTGTTCTGAAGACTCGAGTGACGCTAACTACACGTACGTTCACGTGCATCTGTGTGAGTGAAATTTGAAAATTATGAAGCCCTCGTGATATGTTGTGTCAAACTAGACGAACATTTTTGTATTTGCTTTTCGGCGTCACTCGAGTCTTCGGCCGCACTTCATCTGTCCTTTATTCTCTAATCTGTGTTTATAACATACTAGTTGTAACGCGTGTATGTTAGTCTCCTGATTCTAAGCTACCTCCCCACCAAATTAAGGCCAAACCCTTGTTGAGTTGTATATAGTATAAATTACTGGAATTTCTTTTGTATGTATAAATTTTAAAATTGGTACTTATAGACTTATACCAAAGGTAATTAAAAAAAACATTTAATAAGACGGGTGAACTTGTTGATGAATAATTTAGAAAAAATATATCAAAAATTGACATTTAATAACTAGTTAATTTAAATTATTTTGTAATCCACATATGAATTATGGATTTAAAAATATACATAAAAGTGTAATTCTAAATCGTGGTTAGCAAAACCAATAACCACTATGTTACTCGTGGATAATGCAGCTTTCGAATGGTGAAAGAATTTTTAAAAATGATCAAGTACTTTTTGAGCCTATTCATTACAAACAAAGTTTTCCTCTTTATAATATAAGTGTAGATATTGTCTGAGTATATTTCTCCGTGGTGTCCCTATCCACCTTTCTTCGCATAAAGTCTTGACTAACACAACACCAATAATTCTTTTAGATAAAGACAAACACATTTTTATACTTTCAATTCCACTATATTAACACTTTTTCCAATAATGATTTATTTATTTTAACACGAGTGTTAATATAGTGGGATTGAAAGTATAAAAATGTGTTTTTTATATAAAAGTAATATGCAATCCCATCAAGTATTACCAATACTCCTTTTACAACGTCCAGAGATGCTATTTTAGACACTAAATAAAACTGTTCCCTTCTCATGGTTTAGTGTATTAGACCTTTTGGTTCACTATTCGAGCATAGTAACAGCCTAAAGCTAACGTACAATACTGAACCGATTCTATAGCGACACCAATGTTTTATACCATTTGCCATCACTACTTTTTATCATCTACCTTCACAGTAAATATGATTCTTAATGTTGTACTATATTCCGTAGATATAATTATTAATGTTACACAAGAAGTATCAATACAAAGTATAAAGTACTAGCCGCGCCTCGCGGTTTCACCCGCGTAACGTCTGATCCCGTGGCAACTCCGGGATTAAAAGTAGCCTATATGTTATTCTGAACCCTTACCTGTATGTATACTAAGTTTCATCATAATCGGTGCAGTAGT
>LQNK01000225.1:338567-360831 GCA_001586405.1 Phoebis sennae
ATCTTTGGACTGTTAGGTTTTTAACACTTTTTCACTGAATATAATAACAAAGTACATTAGTTAACTATTTCTATTTAATATTTTTAAAAGGAGTAGATTTCAACCGAACTTTTTATCTCCCCGCCATCTAGCGAAATTAAAAATTAATTTTCGAGTGTCATTTCGAAAATTAATGCGTTTCTCTAAGAACTTCCTTGAGTAAAACCTATTATTTATAGAATAACCTACTTAAAGCTTCGCCCCACCCAACCGTGACTTCCTATTGTATCTTACTTTAGCAACAGAGCAAAATTTGGGGAAAGCCCCAAACATTTCGATGAGTCACGTATTCTTAAGCCCATGTAGATTATATAAATGTCACAAGCGAATAAATTTATCATGTAACCGATTTTATTTATTCATAATGTATGCAGCTTTGTTTATTTATATTATAGCGGAAAGGTTTGTTTGTTTAAAAGTACAAACCTTCGAACTCCTGGATGAATTTGAAAAATGATTGCTTATTGTGAGATGCACGTAGGCTTTCTAATATAACGCTTCTACACGGATAAATCTGTGGAGTACAGCTTGCTATCAAAAATGTTAAAAGATAGTTTATCTACTGATTGTTTATATTTTTTCTGTGATAAACATGATCTGTGTTTTATCATAATATAAATCCTTACTATCCTTACTTACTTCTAGTCTACACCTTCTTCTTTACACCTAAACCATTGAACCAATTTGGATAAAATTTTGAACAGATATTGTTTGAAACCTTGTGTGTCCTTTGGGATAGTTTTTATCCTGGAAATCTCACGGGAAAGGGACATAAACGCGGGTAAAGTTACAAAACGAAGTGTTCGAAGCAAACTTCAAAAATCGTATTACCACTGAATACCTGTAATTGCGTTTAGTTTAATAAAAGTGGTTCAAAAAATCTGTTAGTCTCATGAGTCTAAATATGTTTTTACTCTTAAAAAAGAATTTGTTATTCTAAAGTAGGAAGAAAGAAAACACGTTTTAGAATGCGTTCTTTATTAACTAAACATCAAGTTTTTGATAACGGGAACACTGATCTACATAAAATAACACAACGTAGCGAGTGCGGTATTTACGTTATTCGCATAAAATGTTTGTTTTTAAAGCAAATTACAATACTTATCTCCTAGTTGTTCCTCGTTTATAGTTTCCAAAATTTTCGAATTACGATTACCTATTTACAATTACGATTTACGATACATACGTATAAAAATTAGGTTTATTGAAAATGTATTTAGTACTTATATACAGGGTAGAATTTTTAAACCACCCGAAATGGCAATTTGGTGGCATTACAAAATTCCGCCCTGTATAATCGATAATTATAGCTATTTTCCGAATTTATAAATGTTTCAAACGTAATTAAATTGATCACAATATTTTAGATATTTTATGAGATAATCAATACAGTAAGAACTAGTTATACAAAATAATTTTTATTTACTAAAAACTCGATACAATTTCTGTTTATGTTACAGCAGGCAAGAGAAGCATGCAATTCGCCTGATGTAAAGTGACTGACCGCAGCCCATGAACATCTACAATATCACAGTATCGTAGACGTCTTGCCGGCTTGATGGAAGAGGAGGGGCTAAGGAAAGATATTAGTTTTTTTACGTTTTTCATTTAATATTAAGTTTGCAAATTGTTTTTCTTTAAAACTATTAACGTTACATAAAACAAAAAAAATGTTTCGACTCCAAATATATTTTGCTCCTATAACCTCTTCTTTAAGCACAGTTAATGTAACAATCAGTTAACTAAAGTGTTTTACCAAAAAACAATTTATAGAGTACTAAGAATCCAGCAAAACAAATGCCGCCCGATATAGTTTCAACCGGTTTTCTCCTAATCCGGTACACAAGTAGGTCAACTGACCTATCTTATTTTGTTTACTATATCTTAGGCCAATTTCGGTACTTCGACATCTCATCTGATGAATTTCTTTCTGAGACAAGCCTACTTATTTCTAGACGAGTATATTTTATATTTACACAAACCTACAACTATTGACGTTTACGCCAAATACCTTTTAAATTTTACTCCTATAAATACATTTTGTTATAATTACATTTACATAATAATTTATTTTCAAGATAAAAACCAATGTAAATTTAAATTGACGAGATTTACTACGCGTAATACCAAAACAGTTATACTATTGAATAACAGAAAAATTACTTATGTAGTTACTTTTCTAACCAATAATTACTAAGATTATGTATTACATGATTCACAATGAAATTTTATAAAGAAGATAGTTTAATGGTTTATTTTTGCATACTTCCTATTTGACATTCACACGAAAACTAAAATTAAAACAATATCACATGCGTAATGTATATACAATTTTTAAAACAAAAAACGCAACGAATCGCATAGCCGATTAAATATCACAAACAGAGCTTCTAGAACATTCGAACACGTTCCTCTTACAGAACTATGATAGCTATGAACATGAGTACCATGGTGACGAGCGTGGCGTTGAGCGTGGCGGATCGGCCGGACGCGGCGAGGGCGCTGGCGGTGGCCTCCACGCACTGGCGGTAGGCCACGTGCTCTAGACAGGTGATGGCGCAGTAGTGCTGGTGTGCGCAGGCGCCGTCGCAGTTGTCGGCGAACTCGTATTTGACGTTGTAAGCGCGGAGGTACCTAGGGGTGTATTTCATTAGAAAATACATAAAGAATTGCCTGCTATTAATCAATTGCGTTTATAACATTTATTTTGTAGTGAAAGTTTTATTTTTCATTGCATAAGACTAGATACTGAAAACCAAAGATTTAGAAAAAATTCACAAGAGATTCATTACTGTATCCTTTCACTACGCTTTTCTGTACGCTTGGTTCCCTAGTATTAAGGTACACGATCGAAGGCTTTTAGTTAAAATTGATACCTGCTAAAGAACGTGGCATCATTCGGCGTATTAGTTCTCAGCTTCTCGGCCAGTCCGTGTAGAGAATCCGCTGAAACATCCCGTAGTCCGTAGTATTGGGTCAGGTTGTATTCCGCTACCCACTCCGCCCCGCTCTCCGCTCGGTTCGCTTGCACGAGATCCAAATAGTATTGCGTGTAATCTAACACCTGTTGGGAAACATTTCTTTACTATTGGATATATAACTTACTAATAATAAAACGTGGAATGATTTGTTTGTATTGAATAAGCTCCGAACCTACAGGACCGATTTGAATGAAATTTTATACAGAGATTCTTTGAAACCCAAGGAATTTTATTCTAAAAATGAACGAAATTTTGTCATTGTTTATTATAACTAACGCTTACCATAAGTTGGAAGATTGCCCAGAGTAGGAAATAGTCCACTTAATGGAAGGTTTTAATATAATACGTGCAACATGGTAGTTAAAGCAAAATATAATTCTTAATTTAACAAATATCCTCCCTTATTTATCGCTTGACTTAAAAGAAAATTAATGTGGTGATATAGAACCTCTTTATCATATATAAATATTTAAAACTATAATCCTTCATATCATAAGTTAAAATATAGGATCGTTATTTAATTGAGGCAAACAGCTATAAATTATGAAATAGTTTATTAATTAATTCTACAACTGTATTTTTTCTATTTGTACTGATAATATGCTTTATAAGTAAAGTTTGAAGTTAAAACAAAACTAATCAAACGGAAAAGCATGAAACCTCTTTGTATCTGCTCCGTCATATTCTGCACCGTTGCATAAAAGTATTGCAGATGTGACCTAGACTGATATAGGAAAGTATGATTATCATACTGACCTCAAAAGTCACAAAGAAAAACTCAAGGTTACCTAATCATTTCTAGTGGAGTAGATACTTCAATCCGGAGCTTTATATCGAAGAGGCACTACAATTTAACGTCCACTGACTGGCACTCGATAAAGCTTTCAGGAAAGTCTTATAAATCATCTATTAATGGTGGATAAAAGAGATATTATGGTGCACTATTAGCAGTAACACATTGCTACTAACTATACTACTTTACTGCGTATTACGAGAAATGTGATTTTGTAAACCACTCAAATCATTAATTTCTTTGGTCTATCGAAAACAAATTAATTAAGGTATTCTCTTCTTAAAGGGAAGACCCTTTAAAGTGATCATTGAATCAATTAACTAAACATAAAACAACGACAAATAATGAAAAATAATATTTTTATGAGCTCATGAAGATCAAATGTATGGGAAGATATTCTATAAAATATACTACATACTGCATTGTTTATACCACCAGTACAAGCATTACAAACAATCCTATTATTCTTACGATTATCTTCATACAAATGCATTGACATCGGTTTTACAATTACAATTGAAATCAGCTCAGCTTATCAAATTTCGCCATTAATCTCTTGGATGATCTTTATTAAAATTATGAAATCGAGATTACCGTTAAGTATAATTGTTACCTTTCCGCTGTCGGTGTCGAATTTGTAAAGCCGGAGGCCCGGGTTTGTGGAGCCCCCTCGTTCCCGGTGGGGGCTGATCGATGGTGCTAGCAAGGCCCAGGATACTGGTTGTTCTATGAAAAAGTATTTGTATACTGCATGAGTCAGCTAATGCAATATCAGGAAAGTCAACGCCAACGATTGTAAAATAGATGCTTATATTTGTAAAATAAACCAAATATTTTAAGAGTTACTATCGTTTCTTGCAGGTATCTTCTCGATAGAATTTACATGAATAAAAACAATTTTCATCGAATATTATAATTTCTTTTACTAGTTTTTATAAAAGAAACACATAGATGGTTTTTTGACTGCTTTTTTAACATTTCTATTCAATTCTTAAAACACCGATAATTTAAAAAAAACTTATTATTGTAATATTTTCTATCTATACATATACACATTTACAAAACAACTTAACATTAAAATCAAATTAAAATGATAAATGTATTGTAAGTAGAAACACAAACTTTTAACTTAAATAAATCTATACTAATATTATAAAGCTGAAGAGTTTGTTTGTTTGAACGCGCTTATCTCATTAACTACTGGTCCGATTCGAATGTTTTTTTTGTGTTAGATAGTCCGTTTATCGAGGAAGGCTATAGGCTATATATCATCCCGATATTCCCACGGGAGCGAAGCCCAGGGGCGCAGCTAGTGTATTGTAAGTAGAAACACAAACCTTTATCATAAATAACGCGGAATGTATCAGCATGGAGGTGACCAAAGAATTGGCCAGCGATGATCCTCGCATAGCGTCTGATGGTTCGTAAGTACTTCTCGTTGGCTTCAACAGATATACTGTTGTGTCTCGAATCCGCACTCGGCGCTGCGTGACCCACTATGTAGACCTAGACATAGGGAAGTTGTTAAATAATAATAATAATGAAAAAAATAAAAATATTTATTTAGAAACCATAATACTTATACAGGTATATTAACAGTAGCACCCTAGGCTAGCCTGTATCGTGGGCACTGAGACGATTTAACAATTATTTATTGTCCTCGGTACAAACACGTACAAAAGCATGCGTTCTTTTAAATGCTAGACTGTTAATATTTATTTTAATAACAAAATAATAATATTTATAAATATAATATATAAAATAATATACACTTAAATTCCATTATTACAGAGAATAAGAAGATTTTCAGTTGATTCATAATTTAAAGAATTAAGAAAATTTGTTGTGGAATCTAGCTTTTTTATGGTGTCCCATAACACATTAAAAGTCTCTAAAGGGCCTCTGCGTGTTGGATCTATATCTCCACGTAAGCCTTCTAAAGGACCGGGCACTTTCCTTACGGAATTGACCCGTGAATTATGAATGGAGTAACATAATAATAATAAAAAATCTACTAAAAATTAATCGCCGTGTATGTAGAGCTATAATTATTGACAAGTGTTATAGAGAAACTGATAAATAAGAAGAATGATCTCCGGTTTTTAGATCTCTACTGAAAAATTAATCGTCATCTATAGACCTATGAATATTGATTCAAAAGTTACATTTGAGGTAGCCTTTATCAGAGGACGTAATTTCTGAGTGACCAAAAGTTTGTCAGATAATCCATTAAAAAATTCCAAGATGGCGACCAAAGTAAAGTAAACAAACAAGCTTAATATTATATTGTATCTGATATAAAGTCTTCGACAATTTCTTTTGTAGTTTTTCATACCAAAATGGCAAACAGAATCGGATAAAACTTTATATAAATCGTTAAGATACAGCTTATTTGCTGGCCTTATGTAAGAAAAACATCGATGGAAATATAGTAACACCCGCATTCACAAACAATATCTGTGTAAGTTAAGCAGTATTACTATGCGAAGTAAAATATTTCTCAAATAACAAGTCTTTAAAAACAACAAGACTTAATTTAGACGTAAGCGACAAATCGCCAAGTATCGTCTCTGAATAGGTTGCAAGAACTCAAAGTACTTTTTGTGAATACCGGTGTTAGAGACCATTGTTTGGCCAATTACGACTAAACGTAAATAACCCCATAATAACATCCCTTTAACCATCAAGTGCATCAATACAACAAAACGAAACACACGCAATTTTGCTCCTTTTATCCAATTTGAAAAGACCATTAAAATAACAGTTCAAATGTATAATTTATGAGTATCGGTTGTACGCCCTCACCGCTTCCGTTGTTATAGGGCGAAGTCTATTAAAACCTTGTATAGCAGTAAATTATTTCTTCGTCGTTAGCTTATGAATGTTCAACTTTGTGTTTCGTATAGAATTTAACTTGTATTACACAGACCGTATATAATTAAGGCTTTATTGGAAGAACCATATTTACTTTCACATATATTTTGCTCTTTTTTATTTTCGCAATTCCGTCACACAATTCAGTAAGACGAATGCAAAAATAATCAAAACAATTTAAATTTTAACTTCAACAATTCTATTTATATTTAAAAATGCATTTTTGCTATTATAAAAAAATTATGAATATATAATTATTACTCAACTTTTTGTTGAATCTAATTTTGATATTTTATATAATGAATATAAAAAATCAACATCAAATATTGTAAATCTTAATTATAAATCTAAATAACATACAAAACGTATGCATCAAATGAAAACATTTAGTTAAAAAAGTGTAATTGCCTAAAGCTGTTAATAAATTACGACTGTATCTATTTTCGTTTAAAATGAACGTTGAACGCTTTAAAAATAATCCAAAAAACGTTAGTAAATAAAAACGTATCGGACTAAACGCCTTCCATCAGAGCTTTGTATTCCTTTTTTAGAATCTTTAATTTAGTAAATGGCAGGTATTGTGCAATTGGAAAGTCTATCCGTTTTCAGTATTTGTATTTTCAACTCTGCATCGATTCATATATTTATTGATTCACTCACAGGATTCATATTTCGCTGTATAATTCATCCATTCCGCCGACAGATAAACCGTTTATGAATTTTAAAAAGTATCATTTTGGTAAATCCATCAACTGCTGGATAAAACGCCATTTATATTTATAGACCGATATCAGTTATTCTGATTGTTTTATTTTTAATCAGTAGGTTTCGTTATGAATTGCGTTTCGTGAATTGGAAGCAGTATGAAATATTACGTAATTCTCGAAAGTGTTTTGTCTGAGCATTGAACTGATTTCAAATGTTTTAATATTTGTAGTTTGAATGTTTTCTTTAAAATTTCTCATTTCAAACTCATTGTGATTGTTTTGTTTTACCAAACTCAAGGCACTCTAAAAGAATGCGTGCAAAGCCTCGGGGAGAAGTAAGTAATGATGAACTAGTGGCTTGCTCCTAGCTAAACCTCATGTTGTAATGAATAAATGAAGATCTTTCATTTGATAACAGACTCGGTTACATTCATTTGAAAATCGCCTGTTTAACCCCTGTATCTACGCAACCCTTTTATCCATATCATCTAAGGCAGTCGGAAGTGATGACATTAGCAGTAATATGGTTCTTCCTATCCTTGACATCCTACTTCCTACCATATCCCACATTCTCAATTATTCTATAACTACTGGGGTATTTCCCACTTCCTGGAAACATGCTCTCGTGATCCCATTGCCCAAAAATCGAAAGCCCTTTGCCGATTTCCGACCGATATCTATTTTACCTTTCCTTTCAAAAGTCCTAGAGCGCCACCAGCTTAGCATATTCCTTAATAAAAATCATATCCTTAATCCCCTACAATCTGGTTTCCGGTCGGGCCATAGTACTGCTACTGCACTTGTAAAAATCACCGATGATATCCGATATGGTATGGATAACAAACAAGTCACAGTTCTCACGTTACTCGATTTCAGTAATGCCTTCTGTACTGTTGACTTCGACATCTTACTCTGCTTGCTGCGCACTATCAACATATCTCCGACGGTGGTTTCATGGTTCCAAAGTTATTTATCTGGGCGCCGGCAAAGAATAAAAGTGGATGACAAACTGTCATCCTGGGCCTCTCTTTCATCTGGTGTGCCCCAGGGTGGAGTACTTCCTCCTCTTCTGTTTGGTGTATTTATCAATTCAATTACTGCAAATCTTTATTCACGTTTCATCTGTATGCTGACGACCTACAGATCCATATTCAAGCGTCCTTACAAGATCTCCCTTCAGCTGTACTTCGGATGAACGATGATCTCGCCTCAATTGTTAAGTGGAGTGCAGATTATGGTCTCAGCGTTAACCCCCACAAAACCAAATCCATTATTGTTGGTAGCCCGCAACTGATTAGCAGAATTGAGCACCATAATTTGCCTTCAATTACTGTAGATGGTGTTTCGATTCCTTACAGCACATCTGTGAAAAGTCTTGGCTTGCTCATTGACCAGACTCTATCTTGGCATGCTCACGTAAAGGAAGTTAGTAAAAAGGTCTATGCAACCTCACATTCATTGAGAAGACTTCGTAATTTTCTCCCCATCCCCACCAAAATTTTGCAAGCACAATCCCTCCTTCTCCCCATCCTGGACTACGCAGATGTATGTTATACAGATCTAACAGAAACTCTGTTAGATAAACTTGAGCGGCTACAAAATTTTGCAATCCGTTTTATTTTCGGACTGCGAAAGTACGATCACATCTCGGCCTATCGTAAAAAGCTCAAGTGGCTCCCCATACGTATGCGCAGGAATATGCATATTCTTGTTCTACTATTTTCTATTTTATTCGACCCAAGGACTCCAAATTATCTCAAAAATAAATTTACTTTCTTAAATTCTCATCAGTTGCATCTTCGCTCAGATAATAGTTTATTATTATGTACTCCCATACATAGGTCTGACTTTTTCCATAACTCCTTTTCTATTTCCGCAATCAATCTCTGGAACTCTCTCCCTCCCCATATCAGATCAGCTCAAACTCTTAACTCCTTTAAATCTCTTCTTTCTGAACACTTTCTCTCTTTGTGATATGTACGTTTTTCTGTATGTATGTTATTTTTCCTTTTACGAACTGTCTTTATGTGTTTTTCCTATTTATGTATGTTTCTGTCTTTGCACCACCTACCTATTTCTTGTTAATTCTTTTTACTCTACGTTAGGTAGCCTGGAAGAGATCGCTCTTTAGCGATAAGGCCGCCTATTGCGTATATGTATTTCCATTGTTATTGTATTGTATTGTTGTTTATGTAATGTGTGCAATAAAGTTATATTCATTCATTCATTCATTCAACCCTCAACCGATGTCGCTAATCTTCTAACTCAACATTTTCTTTTGTCTAAACTAGCCTATGAAATTTAATCTAGATCGGATAAACAATACTCAAGTTATCGCCAGACGAAGCTTTTCATACTTACATGCAAACACAATCGGCTATCTCGACTCTGAGACTTCGCTTCGCTAGGCTAATTAAATTTCTTACCCTTTCTCTATTCGCGGTGGCCTTTTCCAGTACAGAGTCGAGCCACTCCCACTGACGTCGTGCATGCACTGAATTTTGTTCCCGAACAGTGAATAAGTTTGTGTTCAACGTCACGATGCGTAGCTTGCTTTGAGTCTGTTCTATCGTGTAGTAACCTCCTGTTGAGAGATGATTAATACTTTGAATAAAGGCTTTAACTATGTGAATAAGATACAGGTATTAAATAATGGTTTAGTAGAAGAATAACTATAATTTTTCATATTAATAGTAACGTATTTTCTTTGTGGGATTTGATCAAAATCCTTTTTTAGCGGATACCTACGCTAATACATCTACCTGCATGTCAAATTTCACCCCGATCCGCCCAGCGGTTTGGGCTGTGCGTTGATATCACTATGTCAGTCATACAGTCAATCAGTCACTTTTGAGTTTTATCTATATAGATTGTGACTGAATTCGTGAGCATCACCGATTTTTATTTTGTTAAATCAGTTAATATATTACTTTACAATAAATAGCATTTATAATGTTTAACATGATTTTGTGAAAGTGTTTAATAATTAACAATAGGTGTTATTAAATTAGCAACGATTAATTTATTCCATGCTATGCACCGATATCTTGTTTCACATTTTATAAATTAAATTAGACTATTGGAAATTTTAATGTCCAAAAGGTGCTAAAATAACTGGGTATTACATTTTGTATTGTATAATTTCAAATTAAAACATTTATTTTGCATTAAAGCAAGTATGAAATTGTTGCATTAATCATGATACATACACAGTATCAACGCATTATACTTTTTACGCCGGAGGGTGTGGGTTCGATCCTCACCAGCAAAAAAATATTATGTTGTGAAAACATAGTAATTTTCTACTGTTTGGGTGTTAATTTCTCTACATACTATCAATTATCTAGTCTCCATAATACAAGCTTTCCTTAGTTTGAAATACAATACGATGGCGTTGTGTTTAATGTCAAGGAATTTTTATTTATCTAGAAATTATATTTATCCTACAATGCTCAAGGTGAGAATGAATCATATAATTGAACATACCATTTTTCAAGGTTTGTAAGGCTTCCAATGGCAGCCAGTGACTCCACAAGTTGGTCAAGCTCTCTGACGGCGCGGGGTCCGTATACCCCAGTACTGGGAACACGAAGTGTGAACTGAACGTCATCCGAAGCAGCTCCGTCATGTTCCTGATCGCCTGGTTCCGTGCTACTTCATTTCCAGTGTATTTCGTGGATATTATGTCTCTGTTAACAAAATTTGTATTTACAGATCAACTGGTACATCTTTTTATCTTTAAAACAAAAAAAAAACTTAAAAAGTACTTTTCATCTTAGGTAATTTTTTTATGCAGAAGAATTACCTTCAGTCACCTTGAGCTACCTGAATCTATGTACATCAAATTAAACTGTACAAACTGTATAAGACTGCTTTTGCTTACACTGTCCACAGTACAAATTCAACACTCTCCGGATGCCTGGTGCGCATATATCGCAGCGAAGACACTAACAGCTCTAGAGGACTGTCACATTAGTAGTCACTAAAGCATCCCAACGACCGGTGGCGCCTTGAGCTGCCTGAATTTTCGTACAGCAAATTAAAATGTACAAAGTTTATACGACTGATTATTGCTTACCCCGTCCACAGTACAAATTCGACGTTCTCCGGATGCCTGGTGCGCATATACCGTAGGGCAGACACCACCAGCTCTAGGGGACTGTCACACGCGTAGTCACCAAAGCGCCCCAAGGATCGATGGTGCCCTGAACTACCACGGTCGTCTGTTTTGTGGCAATCTGACAAAGAAAATTAACATTTTATACGGGGTGATTTATGTGTTAACCTTAACCTTACAATATGTTTCAAATTTTCTGGTATATTGAGTATGTTTTACCACTTTATAGTAATGTGGAATAATTTATTACGACTAAATGTAAAAAAAAAAATATTAAATATGAAAAATATATCTTTGTTAACTAGGTGAATTATAAGAATTACAAAGGTCGCTAAGCGACAACACTCCATACTAAAAAATTAAAAAAAATTACATAACTTACATTTCCTGGTGTCGCCTTGTGATGAGTACTGTGGGTCGTAATGAAAGTCTGTTATGTGCCAGAAGTATCCTGAAACAATATCAAGTGTGTCAATAATCATTTATGAAAGTGACAAACAAAATTCATACTAGTTTTGATAAGATAGCTTATAGTACGATTTAATAACATTTTGTACAAATACATGTTCTAAATTTCCAATTATGTATATTATGATCTAAATTATTTTTTATGTAACATTTTTCATAATTCAAAAATTTTCAGTAACATGAATATAATGATATGGAATATGAATTCTTCTGATATAAAATATTTCGAATTTTAAAATACTTTGAAATTTAAGATAAAGTGTAGTCTTTATGTATTTCTCATACTCTTCTGAAATATTTTTAAACTGCTTAGTAATTTTTATAAATGCAACTACTCATTCATATTGTAGATGTTCATGGGCTGCTAGGTTCACTTATTATTGTTTATCTATGATGTTCTTCTGTGCTGTTGTAGAGGTAAATAAATGATTTTTCTTTCTTTCTATTAGGCGAACCGCATGCTCCGTTCTGCTGCAGTTACATAAAAAACCTCAAGCATTCTTTCAGAACCACAAAAACACCCTTTCTAACAGATAATTGCGTAGTCTTGAACGGTCGTTATATTTCAGCGTTGCCTAAAAAACGATTGATTAATGACACCCACCTAATGAGCGAATGCTCAAAATATCTTTTGGGTATCGTTAAGCACACGCGGCTTACTTTTTGCTTTCCACATATTTTTTCCATTGATGTGAGGGAATTTTTATGGTGTTTAAACCATTATCTTGTGCGTGAGATATAATACTTTATTTTAACTGATAGACATATCTAAATATACTTCTTTTTTTTTGTAAATACATACAAACTATAGATAAATTAACACCCAGACAGTAGAAAATTACAATGTTCATCACATCATAATTTTCTACTCGTGGGGGTCGAACGTACACCCTATGGCGGAATAGACCATTGCTGTATCCACTACGCCAATCGGGTCGTCGACCTAAGTAGTTGTGATTGTTATAATTTCGTAACAATTCTTAGGTCGAATTATAAATCCAAAACCAGTAGGGCAGTGTTGGTAGGAATAACGTTGAGAATTGCCTGACCGGTGTAAAAGAAAACAATACACGTCCTTTCCACTCAATACTTTATTCGTTACTAACACATAATTTTCATTTTTTAACATTCAGGCAAATAACAAAGCGCGCGAGTAATTGCCGCCCACCAAAACTAAAGGTCTTACAATCATCCATAACCATATAATGTAGCTTTCGAATGGTGAAATAATTTTGTAAATCGGTTCAGTAGTTTTTGAACTAATTACAAACAAACAAAAAAAATTTCGTTTATAATATTAGTGTAGATAAGCTTACGATAGTATATATATTTTTTTTATGTTATAGCAGGCAAGCGGCGCATGCGGTTCTCCTGATGTTAAGTGACTGACCGCAGTCCATGAGCATCTGCAACATAAAAGTGTCGCACATGCCTTGCCGGCTTAAAGGAAGGGGAGGGGATAAAGAGAGGATTGATGGTAGGAAGTTGGGAGAAGAGTAGAACAGGACGAGCGAGGAATGGTATGGGAATACAGGCCCCGGGCACCCGCTCACCGTACGAAACACAGTTCAATACTGCTTCACGCCGGTCTTCCGCATAGTAATATCATACTAATTATAGAAATAATCCTTTGTTTTACCCACAAGTAATTATCCCTTCATGAAATAACGATGTCTTTAACATTCTTAAGCGAATTTTAGTACTTAATTATTCAAATTATATTAAACAGTTAATGAGCTTGTATTTTAATGTTTGAATATGGTATATTTTCGCTTTTAATCTTTGGCAATATAAAAATGTTGGCCAATATTTTTTCTTCGCTGTGTGGTATTTGCTAACGATTAGGATCATAAAATATAATTTTTTTTTATTCAGACATCAGGCATAAATTCATCCAGTTTTTGGGTAAATAAAAAACTGGAATTTCGGAGAATGATATACCTACACACACGCAAAATACATGTTCAAGGGTCAGTAGTTTATACGAAGAGATCATCATAATCATCAATATTGGTTTCACATTCATACAAAACCAAAAAAATCACAAAACAAAATTTTAAAAAGTATTTTATTTAAAATGGAAAGTACTCGCGTTAAAACAAACACAAGATTATACTATCACAAAACAAAACTATTCACTTAGCTACAAAAACTAGAGGCAAAAATAACGCTGCCAACAATTCCCGAATAACGAGGCGCATAAAGGAAGATATGATTTAAATAACACACACAATAATGATGATTTATGATACAAAAGTTCACGAAAAAGCCCGCATCTAAAATGAATAATATTCACATCTCTCTCGCACGTGATAACGTGTCATGGAGCCACATTAAAATTTTGTTACGTGCTTGTTTTAAACTCATTTTGTGTATTGGCGTGGAGGATTTTACATTATTTGTTGAGATATACACGTTTAGTAGCTTATAGCAAGCTTACTATTTGAAAAATAAATACAGAATTGTACATTTTTTTTTCTTATAAATAATATGACAAGATATTAATAAGACGTATTACGTTTGATTATGTGAGCTTATTACCGATTTTTCATATAAATTTACTTAACAAATGCTATTTCATCAATGAATTTCAATACTCACTCCACTGCAAAATATTACTGTTATTAGTGCATTTTTTAGTTATACAAAAATGGCACAAGTTTTTTCAAATAACGGGGCGCATAAAGAGACATATGATTTACATAAACACACACAGTAATGACGATTTATGATACAAAAGTTCACGAAAAACCTGCATCTAAAATGGAATCACATCTCTCTTGCACGATTAATTGTCATGGAGTGACATTAAAATTTTGTTACTAGCTTGTTTTTAACTCTACAAAATTGTATACATTTCAATGTGCAATAAAAACTATCTGCATAATATTTTTGTGAGAACAATAGTTTGTTAGAAACCTTATAAAAATTATGCAACCCTTTTTCCAAGATGGCCGCCGGGCCGCAGGGCACCGTTTCAAAACCTTGGATTTAACTTCTCACTTCTAGAAATAAGGTTCTAAGTTGGTTATTTATTACAACACAAAGTCTAGCTCAGAACGAATCACAAGTATTGTATATTATACTTCATTAACATTAATTTTACAAATACGAATTTCACAAAAACGTACCCAGACATAACCATATTAAAATCTTGTCACGTGCTTGTAAATTTCGTGAGTTAATGTGAAGGAATTCATGTTTTGTTGTTACTCGTGGATAATGTACCTTGGTAGAGGAATTTTAAAAGTCGGTCCAGTAGTTTTGAACCTATTCATTACAAACAAAGTATGCGATTTTCTAATATAAGTGTAGATAAAGATTTTATATATTCCAGAGTTATTTCGATGAATTTTACCAATTCTTGCTTATTAATCCTGAATTATTATTGATTGACCACTTGTGAGAATCATATCATCATAAATTTAATAATAGTAAGTAAGAATTATGTTGCATTGGATGTCTATTTCAAGATCCATTATTTGATGCACGGAAAAACTCGATTGAGTATATGATTGTGTCATTCTAAGATATTTGTAATTACTTATCTGTTACAAGATGTAATCTATACATATAATAAAACAGTAACCGAACCATTTCTATACATTGCATATTTTTCAAAAAGAGTAATTGGTATGCAATATGTATGTTCTATAGATACCAAAACCATGGTTAGAATTTTTTTGGTCTGTTTATCTGTATGTCTGTTTGTATGTGCGTCTATAACGTCGTAGCCACTGGGCAGATTTTTATAAAATTTCACATGTTTATAGGCCAATATTAGGTGCAACTTATAGGCTACATTTTATGTGAAAAACGCGGGCGGAAAGCTAGTAATAAATAAATAAAAAAATAATAAGAATGCCGATCAAATAAATATATCTGGTCTTAAAATAGCCCTAAATAAAGAACCTTACTAGATTTATCAGTGTCGATAAAATGACATCAATTGTGAATTTCCAGTTACAAACCCGATCCAATTAATTCTCGCAGTGACCCCAAGATGGCGACATGACGTTATGATCAATGGTCTATTTGATCGGATTTACTGGTCTCTCTGGTTTTATTCGTAATCCGTCTCTAAGCTCTTCCCCGTCTTTTAATAGACTTGCAGTTTTAAAATTGCTTTGAGGATATATGATGTAATTTAAATTTATTTAATAAAACGTGTCCTGTGTCCATCTGAAAAAAACTCTGTCTGAATAGTCAGACAAACAGAAAGAGTTCTTTTCGAATTTATAATAATAGTAAGGAAGTTAGGATTAAGGAAAAAGGAAATGAACAAAATCAAAATGATTTAATTCGAAGCAAATACTTAAAAACAGTATTAAATCTTATAAAAATAAAAATTTGATAATATGTTATCAAAGTTATGAAACTAGCTCATCATACTGAATACATAATTAACTATAATAACTCAAAGAAATATTTTCAATTTCACTTCAATCACGAATGACAAGATTAAGACCGTCTTTTGTTTGACCTTTGTCCTTTATCTCTAAGTTTTGTATTGTAAACTAGCTTTCCGCCCGCGGCTTCGCACGCGTGGTCTACTAATTTCTGTATTTTTTAGAGGCGCACGACAAAAGTTTAGAAAAATGACGGTCGCAGGACCGCTCATAATTATATGCGTATGTCTATAGTGCTTTTTATAATTTTCCATGGAAATAGGTTTCACCAAAATCTCACAGTGCGCACGCCTCTTCCAAACACAGAAAGTTGTAGCACACGCGAGCGAAGCCGCGGGCGAAGAGTTATATATTTTGTGAAGCTTTTTGAGAATTTATTAGTGTTTTTACCGTATCTATACGTAAAGAGTATAAAAAGACATGACCGCAAGTCAACCAAAATCTCACATTGTCACGTGGTATGACAATTTCACGACTTTAGAAGCATATATCTCAAAAAATATTTAATTTAGCAAAAAACGCATTTAGAAACCTCCATTTCATTTTTAAAGACCTATCCAACGATACCTTACTTAATGATGTACTCGTATATTTATTTTTTTACCCTCCGTTTACATGTATGGGAAGCCACCCCTAAAAATATTTTTTTCAAATAAAATGTAGCCTATAATTTGCACCTAATATTGATCTATCAGCATGTGAAATTTTATCAAAAACTGCCCAGTGGTTATTACGTGATTGACGCACATACAAACAGATAAACAGACAAACAGACAAACAGATAAACAGACAAACAGAAAAAAAAAATTCTAACGATGGTTTTGGTATCTATAGAACATACATGTTGCATATCAATTTCTCTTTTTGAAAAATATTTAATGTACAGAAATGGTTCGGTTACTGTTTTATTATATGTATAGATCACTACGCATAATTATAAGCAATAAAGAATTTTCATCCATTTATTCATTCATTCATTAAGAATCACGATTACATTATTTACCCAGACAGATTTTGGTATAATAAATTCAAACCTTAAATAACAGAAAGTGGTTTTATATCGTGAATATAAATAAGTGTAAAATGCTAATATTAATGCTCGTTACCTTCACGGAATAAAAGAATAAGCGAGCCAGAGATTTGTTCAGGAATATTATTTAGCGAGATTCCTTTGGTTGTCTGGGAAAATGTTATCGCATAATATATCGTACAACAAAGGTTTTTTTCGTTGTTCAGAATTTTTTAAATTGATCGACTTTGGAAATATCTGATAAAAATTGTAGCCAAAAGTATAAATTTATGTGTGTGTGTGTTTATCAATCAAATCAAACTTTTGATGTGATATTCCGCCCTCAAAGAACAGAATATCAAAATGTCTTCCCCTTAATCTGAAAATAACTCACGTCACAGTCACACGCACACACACACGCACATGCACATGCACACACACATAGACACACACACGTACTTAGTACATGTACTATTTATTATTAAAACCACGTAACACCGTGTGTGTATAAAGGTAGTAGAAGTTAGAACCTTATGTACATTAATCAGCTTATTATTGTGCTAAGCTGAAATGTGCGGAACACGATTCCAATTTCAATTTTCAGACTCCATTCACTCAATATAATAGGACTCGAATTATCTCGATTACAATCTGTTTTGCTTTATGCTTTGATTAATTTCGTATTACATGTAAGAGTAGATAGTCGTTGAGCCCGTCTTTTGAAGTTCATTTAATCACAAGTAAATTCGAAGGCAAAACTTGCTTTAACCTAGCGCAAGTCACGAGAAAATAATTATGAAGTCGATGACGCTGGGTCGTATTGACCTGAACTTTATCGATAGTTTTTTTTAAGAAATTACCATACCACCTTAATTTTGATGACTAACGTCGCAAAAATAAGATACTATATCAATTTGAAATTGCCCCACGTTAATATGACCCATCCTCATTCTTGGCGCGGTAATATTATTGTCCGTAAATCACTGTTTTATTTATATTCCTGTAAATAAAACATATAAAATTGCATTGCACAGTACAGCATATACTTAGTAACCATCCATACCCTCAAGATGCATTTAGTTCAACATTACGATTTTCTTGGCAATTTTTATCTAGGTGAAAATTGTTGTGGAATAATTTACCATCTTTGGTGGTTCCGGATTGTTACAAAATTTAAGATTTTCAATAAAGCGGGTACAGACATATTGAAGCGGCAATGTACTTGAGATGCCCTTAACGTAGCGAATAACTATGGACAATTTATTTATCATTCTTAGTATTTTACACTTTTACCTGTCTCCTACAATTCAATCTCCCATTCCAGTGGGTTGCTTGGAAGAGATCACTTTTGAGTGATAAGGCCGCTCTCTGAGTTGATTGTTACGTTACTAAAATTTAAGTTAATATCTGTTCTTTATGAACACAATAAAGTGTAAATAAATCACTTTTCATCTTGATCGTTCATTAGAAAAGTTTTAAAGCAGTTTTAAGTTTAATCTAATTACAACCATGACACCCATTTTGGAGTTTATTACTTTAAAGTCGTAAAATATAATACTTACACTTTTTGTGTCACTCTTTATTTGCCGAAACGGTTTTTTGCGCTGACATGATAACTGTATGTTTAAATAACTGTATAACTGTATTATTAAACGAAGATCTTTAGATACAAAAACTCACGAACATACTACGCAGGATATAACCAAATTTGATATTTAAAGTTTTTTTTAAACGTTTTGAAAATCGTTTGTGGCTACCGCAAAATGTTGAATTATTATTAACTACCAGGCTTTAATAAAACCCAGCAGGTCTTCTCATTCGTTATTCTATAGATATGCGCCCAAGTATATGAACCATGATACATTGCTAGCATTTTAAGCTCGCTCCGTGTACTTACTGTGTATGAAAGTAATTTAATATATTTTATGATTTATTTCTTAAATGGACGCGCATACTGCCATACATTCTAAGCACACATAATAATTATTTGTTTGTTTCTGGATTATTAACGTACATGAAATACCAGGCGTCAATAAAATCAAAGATGTAATGTAAGCTGCTTGCATTTCGGGTTCTCTTCCTTTGTATATCAATAATGTATTTAATAAAATATTGGATTATTAACGTATATATAATACTATAAGACTCCACAACAAATAGATTTTGATGCCAGATAGACTATAATTGGAATTACGACCCTTTACAATAAATCGAAGATTATGGATAGATTGTAATCTCAGATTAAATGACATTTGATTGTCAAAAGTCATAACAAAGATTATCCGTCGACAGCATATTGAAATCAAAGTAAGTAAGTGCAAATGATAGATAAATTTGCCTGACTTTAGTAAGCAAAACAAGAGATAGAATATTGAAAACGGCCGTTGGATGATTTTACGTAGACTCGAATTTAACGCAAAACCGCAGAAGATAAATGCACATGGTATCCAAACTACCAGGCAATAATAAAACTAAGGAGGTCTTATCTGTATTCAACACACATATACATGGATGGTGATGAATTGCTCGCATTCCGTGTTCGCTTCGTGTAAGAACTGGATCGATATGCTCGTGATATCTCGCCTATTCGCTAAGGTAATTTCAAATCAAATCATTTATTCAGTACACGATACATGCTACAGGTGTACTGGTCTCACGTTATACGTGATTGGCTGCATGTTCCGTGTTTATTGGAGATTTTTAATGTTTAAAACATTTACAGTTGACTTCATAACATTGTATAAATAGGCTATTAAGCTACTAATATACCGTCTAGCCGAACCGCTTTATGACTTTGTACTTAGCAATATTTATAAAGACTGTAAGATTAAGAAGAAACAAGATTAGGATTACTGAAGAAACAAAACGAATAGAAATAATTAAACAAATTTTGGTTTAACTCATGCAACCAAACGAATGTCTGTAAGATTAAAATGAATAAGTGAAATCAGGCTATATAAAATTTATTCAAAATAGCAACGAATATCGAAATGACATTCAAAACGATCTAAAAATAAGCAAACAAACCAAACCAAACAAAGGAGCTGAGAAATCTCGCTTGCGACGGACTTTTACGGAAATTACCATTTTCAATCAATCTCATAGATCTTTCACTTTAAATATTTTTCAATAATGAAATAGACATCACAAATGATTTTTAATGCAGAAATAAGCAGGATGTTTTTTCAAAGGGTATCCAAAACGTTTAATAAACTTCTAAATATAAACAAATATACATATAAAATGTAATAAATTTAAATTTAAGCATAATTTGTAAGTTATAATATCGCAAATTATCTTAAAAAGTGAGTAAATTATATTGACGCATCATTTACTGATGCCTACTTATGTTGATATTTGCTGTATCTTACATACGTACTTATAACGTACGTTTACGTTTTACGTACGTATAAAACATTATGCCTACATGTTTTTTTTATGGTACCAAAATAAATAATAAATAAAATAAAAATAAAAAAAATTGTTTTTATTTTATAATCCGATTATGTTATCGATTAACGGCCATTTTCAATAATGTGTCAATAATTATGGATAGATTGTTATGTCAGATTATATGACAATAGATAGACAAAAGTCATAGCAAATGTATCCGTCGCGTCGTTAGGATATTGAAATCAAAGTAAGTGCATATATCTATATGTACTTATTTTGTTTTGCTTACTAAAGGGATAGATAGAATATTGAAAACGGCCGCTAAGAATTTTGACACACTTGGAAAAAATTCCCTGTAAAGATATAGAAACTTATGATAAATGTGAATAAATAGCTAGGTGTGTGTTAAAACCAAAAACTATCACATCAGAGTTGTAAATTATGAAGTAGTCTAAAAACAAAAGCCCAACCAACCTTGCTTGCAAGCGACACAATGCATCACAATTAAAACAATATAACATGAATACTCTGAAAACGAGTTTTGTTTGTGTTTCAGGAATTTGAACGAGATTTATTATGCGTCTCTACAATGATATTTTATCTCAGACTAGATAAATCTTAATTTTCAAAAAATATTCATATATTTTTCAGTGTCTTATTGATTACAGTTTATTTAGAAAGTCTTCATATTTCTATAATAAATTATGAAATCTATAGGTAAACTAACAAACACAATAGATAATATTGCTACACTCTTATTGACTGTAGACAATGAATTTTTCTTCTACCCTCATATATATAACAAAACAACAAGCAAAACCCAAAGTCTTTAATAGAAAATATTGTAAAAATGCACCATTGAAAGTATAACGAATACAGTTCCAAAACGTTCTCGTTTCAAATACAATACAGAATTATCCTTTTCAGTGCGAAATCCTTAACATTACAACTAGAGATGAAACGGATATCCGGTAACTATCCTGTATCCGGCCTATCCGGCCCTATTTTCACTATCCGGACGGATACCGGATAGTAGTGCACTATCCGGCCGGATACCGGATAATAAAATAAATAAATGTATATGTCAAAAGATGTTTCCCGCGATGTACCGTTCGCGCTGAATTCTTTACGCCCTAAACTCGTCTATATCGCTCTTTTCTGTGGAAACACAAAATTTTCTAAAACTATATCGTTTCTCGTTGTCTAATCTATTTCTGTATCAAATTTCATCAAAATCGGTACTGTAGTTTAGGCGTGAAAGCGTACAGACCGGTAGACAGAGTTACTTTCCAATTTATAATATTAGTAATTGATTATTTTACACAAAGCAAATCTAAACATATAATTAAATAGTAATCAAACCATTTCTGTACATTGAATATTTTTCAGAAAGAGTAATTGGTATGCAATATGTATGTGGTATAGACACCAAAACCATGGATAGATTTTTATTCTGTTTGTCTGTTTGTATATT
>LQNK01000225.1:381239-392676 GCA_001586405.1 Phoebis sennae
GTCACTTTCTCTATCCTTATGTCCCTTTGTATTCTTATATCTTTAAAACTGCGCAACGGATTTTGATGCGGTTTTTTAAATAGATAGAGTGATTCAAGAGGAAGGTTTGTATATATTAATACTGTTATTTTTGAAGTTTCTAATGTGATGTCGTTAATTATCAATTTTACGCTTATTATCAGCATTGCGATAGTGCAATATATAAATTATTTGTCTAAAATATTCTTATAAATTCGAACGTTTGAAAAGTAACTTTTTAATACAAAGGTATAACTTATAAAAATCCCCGATCAAGACCAATTCCATTAATATTATAAATGTGAATGTTTGGGTATTAAGTTGTTTGGATGTTTATGTGTCAACACCTGCAACGACTGAATGGGTTTTGAAAAATTTCCTATACAGATAGGATAGCTAAATTGGGTATTTAGTCTTGAATATTAAGAATTAAATGCATTAGTTAACTTTGCATAGTATATAATATTGTTATTAATCATAATTGCAAATTGTCATCAAGTAAAGCTAGGGTCATATTCTTTATGATATTGTAAATTACCCTTTCTTAAATGGTGTGTCTCTCTTACTTTTACAATCAAAGTTACTTTATCTCGCACAAAAAAAAAACAAAACACAATGTACTTGGTAGAAACAGGCGGTCTTATCGCTATAAAACGGATATCTCTGCCACACATCCTGTTAACAAATATCAATATTTCTGCCTTAACACTATTGCCACTCAAAAAAATAACATTTTCTAAATACCATAAAACAAACGTGCATTAACATTTCCCACCGCACATATTGCTATAGGAATTCTATTAAAAGTTCCGATATAATCGTTATCGGAAAGGACCGCAAAACTAGCATAATGTGTGTTTGAACTTCATAATGGTTGAAGTTGTTCGTAATAGTATTAGCAATATTTTCGGCGAATCGTTTCTTTGGCAGCGCAATCATTCTTTGTTTCGGAGTTTTTGCTGATACAATACAATACTAAATATTGATATACATATATCGTTACTTCTTTCTTTATAGTTATTTTAATATTTCAATTATTAAACGCATTAGATATTTTACCGGAGAAATAATAGTAATATCATGTTGCAACAATTTTCGTTTGTTATCTTTGCTTTCAAATGTCACTTGTTAACTGTCAAATTACTAATTATACTAGAAAAAAACATGACAGAAAAAACTAATAACATATTATTATAAATGATTACTTATGCTAGTCCAAGTGCGTGTGTATGTGTGTGTGTGTGTGTGAGTGAGTCAAAACGTATTGAAAAAATACTTGCTTTACTAAAATTTTTCCACAATTTCTATATTTTAATTTAAGAGAACAATGCGGTTTCCTCTTTAAGATGTTTCGCGAAGTTGTTCGAACAAAAATCCTAATTAATCCCAAGACAGGATTTCAATTTATCGTTAACAATGTTATTAAATTATAATTATTTTTATCTTAAATGAAAGTTCGGTTCAGAGCGTCCGAGTTCGATCGAAGTCTGGAATATTATTAACCGACTTTCAAAAAAAAAAGGAGGAGGTTATCAATTCGACCGTATTTTTTTATGTATGTTACCGCATATCTCCGGCGTTTATGGACCGATTTGGAAAATTCTTTTTGCATTCGAAAGAGTAAAGTTTCAGTGTGATCCCATAGAAATTTGGTTCAAGTCTGATCACCCTTGTGGAAAATATTCCAGGGAACTCCTCGTAAATCAACGGAATAAGCTTTGCAGTTAAGGTTTAACTAAATTGTGACTAAATAATGTGATGACCCTTCACAGGACACTAAAAAGAGAAAAATAAAATTTTTTGCCAAAAAATAGAACCGACTTCCTCGCTCTAAAAAGTAGAAAAATAACTTTTATTTCTTTTTTGTTGAAATCTATTTTTTGGCAAAAATTTTTATTAATCGACTAATGAGCCAGGCCTTTGCGTACTTTTACGTATTTAAATTTTGTTTTTATACAGGTATCTTGATAACGTGTCAATAAGTAATCTATCTCAAGCTAGGTTCACATCCAACAGGCCCTGCCTGAGGGGACCTTTCGTTCACCGTAATGAGCATTCCCACTAAAGCCCTCATCAATTAATTTTTTATTTGTTATTTTAATTTAATTTAATTTTAATTTTAATGTTGTATGGTTGATTTAATTGATATTATGTTTAATGATGTGTTTTATTTGATTTAATTTTGAATGTATTTTTATTAATTTAAATGTATCCTCCACAACTACAAACCTGTTAATTGTAATATGTAAAGGATCCCAAAATACAGGCCTAGCCTAGTTTGGATCCAACTTCTGTATGTATTATATTTAAGGATAAAATAAATAAATAAACCAGTGGTTCCCACGGCCTGCCGGCCTGGCGGGGCCCGGACTGACCTGTCATAAAGCAGGCGTGGGATTCTACCTTAATTACGGCCATTTTCAATATTGTATCAATGATTATAAATAGATTGTTATGTCAGATTATATTACAAAAGTCATAGCGAATGTATCCGTAGTTAGGATATTGAAATCAAAGTAAGTGCAAATAGATTTGTCTGATTTTAGTAAGCAAAACAAGGGATAGATAGAATATTGAAAACGGCCGCTAGTTAGCTGTTTTTTTCAAATATCATCTTTGACACTAGGGACAAATGATTTTATTTAAATCAATTTAATTCTCTATGCTGATGACTTCTTATATCTATAAACATTAAAAAAGTCAACTAATTATATATCAAATTTGATCTGATTTAAAAACTATACTATACGTTTTACTTTAACGTGAAAAGCAATTCCAGGCATTAAATCTCGTTTACACTATTCTTATTGCATAAAGGCTTTTAACTCAATAAGGCACTTAGGGAATTGGTGCTGAAAATTTCAATATTTTCCAATTCAATGCAGTAACTCGGGTATCTGACAAATGCATGAAAATTCCGTGGGTACATTTACCTGTGAGTATGTATGTTCAATATAATTATGCTGAAAAAGGCAGCACCTTTGAGCAGTGGTCAACTGTTTAAAAATTAACTCACTCTTATGGGTACATTTACCTGTAGGTATGTCTGTTCAATATAATTATGTTGAAAAAAGCAGTGCCTTTGGACATCTGTCAAATACATAAAAATTAACTCGCTTTCCTGGGTACATTTACGTGTGAGTATATTAACTGTTCAATATAATTACGCCGAAAAAGGCATAATTATATTGAACAGTTAATATACTCACACGTATATTAACTGTTCGAATCAGGACCGAGGGCGACACGTGCTCTCTGAGGAACTGGAGTGTTATGCCAACACCGCTAAATTCCTGACTCATGACTGTTACTGAGATTTTATTGGCCCAACTGGCAATTTGAACTCGTCATCTCATCTATAGTCAAAGATACAACCACTAGACCAACCAGGCAGTCAATCTCACACTAATGAGAAGACTATAGTTTAATATGAAAAGCAAACCACAATAAACTAGAAATATCTCATTTATCAACTCTAATAAGATACCTATTTCTAGCTAGTATAAACATTGTCAGTATTCCAATCTAAAATATAAATCAAATTCAAATATCAAATAATATAAAAACAGCATTCATACAAAAAACGGTATTGTAAAGTACCAAGTGAAACACGTATTTACAAAGTAAATGGTCAAAGCAATGTTTTACGGCATTTGAATTTAAAATTGCTTGTACTGTAAAGTTTAATTTAAAAAGTACTTCAAGTTCTCCTTTTTCCAGTAAAAGCAAAGTTGCCCGACAGCAAGATGAGACTTTAAAAAACCGGCCAAGCTTGAGGTATACTCGGCTCGGTCGGGTTCCGTACCACTTTGTATCAATATCGGCATAAAGTCACGTTTCTTGTGTGGGGCTCCACTTGAATATTTATTTTTAGTATTTGTTGTTATAGCACTGACAGTACATCATCATCATCATCATCATCGTTGACCTATTTTCACTCACTGCAGAAGGCTTTTTGTGTGTTTTATTAATTTTGCGCACTCCTGTACTACCAAGTGGCCTGGTATAAGTTACTGCTAGCAATAAGGCCACCTTTCAGTACAAATTTAAAAATTGTTTTTACCTTTTTCTTATCGGTTTTTATGAGTAATTGTACAAAAAAAGTATTATAAAAAATAAGTCAGACCTCTCCCATTTGTTTCTTTCTACATCGAAGTCAGCTACTCTATTTTATTGAAAAATTCTTTAATTCAAAAAGCATACTGTAATATTAACGAATATGTAGAAGACAAGAATCCTTAGAATATATCAGTTCCCAAATCAATACGGGATATTTATTTAGTATAATATTATGTATTCTTTAGAGTTGTAAACTATAATAACGATGTTATCAAAGTGGCTGTTGAAAAGAGTAACTATCGAGTATCTTCACGAAAGAATCGACTTTCCGAAACGGTGGTAAATTAAAAAAAAGTCATAAGTACTTTGTAAAAAGTTTACATGAATAAAAATATTTTCTATTCTATTCTATTTTATCCTTTAGGACGCTAAAATCGGTTCTCGATTTTTCACTTTGGGCAGGGAACCCTAAAGGTTGCAAATGCTTGCAGTTTTGTAAAACCGTTTGATAATTTGTGAACAATGCAGATTTGCCTATTAAACTATTATTTGCAGATGCAGATTCGCCTATTAAACTCCTTTTGTTCTTTCGAAAAAGTTTGTAATTTTTTTTTTAAATGAAGATTTTTTTTGTTTGTTTGAAATTTCATTTATCATATTTGAAATTCATAAATAGTTATAATAATGCAAACAAAATATATTCAATTACGCATCAGATCTATGAGTATACGATAAATAGTGATGCATTAAGTACCTTTTTTATCGAATTACGGCCGTTTTCAATATTCTATCTATCACTTGTTTTGCTTACTAAAGTCAGAAAATCTATCTACTTGCACTTACTTTGATTTTAATATCCTATCGACGGATAGCCTTTGCTTTGACTTATGTCAATCTTACGTCATACAATCTGAGATAACAATCTATCCATAATCTTTGGTATGTACTAATTTTGCGGCCGTTAATGTGTCTATTTATCTATCAAACCAATTGTGAACTTGTGATAGTAAATTGTCCATCGCAATAAAAATATATTTTGTCAAAAGGCGTTAAACAACATATTTTACGACAAGGTAAAAAATCAATTTTTTATTTAATCGGTGTGATAAAAAAGCAAAAAAATATATTTAAATATATTTTACTTTATAATAACATCCCTTTAATGCACTGTTCCTATAGAAATAAAACGAGTTGTTTTACTTACGAACAGTACAATATCTTACTAAGCGTTAGTCCAATGCGTATCTACAATAAACGTGGCGTTAACATAACCACCCAAAACTTGGTTCCGATTGGTTGATTATAACCGCTTGTTAATGAAAACGATTCGTATCTATTAAAATAACGGCCGTTTTCAATATTCTATCTATCCCTTGTTTTTCTTACTAAAGTCAGTCAAATCTATCTATTTTCACTTAAAGTAAGATTTCAATATGCTGTCGACGGATAGCTTTGTTTAGACTTATGACAATTGAATGTCATTAAATCTGAGATTACAATCTATCCATAACCTTTGATACATTATTGAAAACGGTCGTAAATAGAGCCGATCATACGTGACGTCATCAGTTCATATTAATAATTATTCTGATCGCGTGCAAGGTAAACACGAAAATGTTATCTTCACAGTAAGACGGTCTGTCGTTTATACGGACCGGGCCTAAGAGACAAAAAACACCACAATATTGTATGATACGATATCTTTTAGACAACCATATAATGTTTTCCTTAAGACGCTATAAACTACGCTAAACAAATTGATCCACCAAATAAACGCATAGAAATATAATCCTAAACCTTCAACAAATAACTCAATAAAGGCATTTAGGGCGGGCAATTTATCAAATTCGGTCATATAATGAAATTTATCACTTATTAAAAATTGTGAAATATCCCGTCCCCTCAATTTCGCTGAACCTCCATCAAATTAACTTTGTGCCGTGTCACGTCCACTTTGAGAAAAAACGCTTCGAACTTACCCCAAAAATATTTAATTTTCTCTACCGAATTATGTCTTATAAGACTACAATTTTTCAAAGTATTTATTTTTATGAAAATAAATCTTAATACAAAATAGATACACCAATATGGTTTAATTATTTTTTTTATTTATTTATTTAATTCAGGTGACAGACAAATTTTGTACAGACCAATATTATATATATCATAAACAATAAATACCTATACGTATATATACAGACTAACATACATACAGTAACTACATACATACATACAGTAATATAACTGTATTACTGACATTTTCCAATTTTTTTATAATGTATTTCAATGAACTCAACTGAATATTAAGGTAAATATAATAAAATTTAAAAATGGATAACACCTACATACGATTTATCTAGTTAAATAAATATCATCCTTATAATTGACCCTAACGATCGATGCAACAAAAGTAAAGGGTGTATTTTTTAACTATATTGTTCACGGTTTTACTCACTTTTTATTGTAAACATCGGTTTAAGGCCGACGGTATTTTTAATTTTGACGGGTGTATTTTTAATTTTTGAATCCCGATTTCATTCTTTTCAATAATAAAGGAATGGTGTCTGAGTAAAAAAAATTACATGACAGTGTTTTTTCTTCAGATATTTCTTTAGGAAATTCCTCTTTGTATAAGCGAATCGGCTACAATCCGTAGAATCGTAGCTAATTCTCGTAGCCACTTTAAATTTTTGCAATTGAATAACTATGCAAGCTACAAGCTATTTTTCTTACTATGACATCAATAAACGTTGCACACTGACACTAAATCAGTTATAATTGGTAGCCACTTTGACCATGACGAGCTATTCTGGTCTAACCTGTAAGTTACCAAAAACTTTAATTTCTTGGCTACGATAAATCGGCTACGGCCCTTTGAGTTGTAACTAAATTATGTAACCACTTTAAAAAAGGACAGTAGCCATAACTTTAAAATTTTTTAACTAAAACCTACGATGAATAGAAATTTATAATTTTATATTCAATGTTTTTTTGCGTATTCGTTTAGATATCTCTTCTAAAAATAAACAAGTTATCTTTTCTTCTATATAAGCCATAAAACTAACAATACATTATTACATATTACAGCAGAATTACTTTTTCGTAATGTATTTCGTAACTTCCTAATCATCTAATAATATCACTATTGTGTGCCTAACTTATTTATAAAAAGATAAACATTGTATAAAAGAAAACAAGCGTAGTAATAGTTTACGATAATATTACAACAAAATGTTCTCATGTTTACAAATTATAATGTCAAGTGTTGCTAAGCCAAGATTACTAGTTTATAAATATAGCACATTTAATTTACAATAACTTTTATCACAAACCTAGAAATCCGTTCATAATCCGCGTAGAAAAGGACTCAAATACGACACAGCCACAAAGATCGACATGAAATTCCCAATAACTTTAGAGTTAGTCGGATCTAAAGCAAATAAAACAATCGGAAACTATCGCGCAACAGACACAAAATAAAAGGAAAAACCTTCCGACGGATTGAAAACCTGATTTTTCACGTCGTAAACACAATAAAATAACTGTAAGGCTAACTACAACATACTACGTATAAACTCTTTTATTCCCATTTTCCCTTATTACTAACACTTTAAAGTTTATTACGTCTCTAGTAAATTGAAGACAATTCATATTCAAAATTAATAATAACTTTTTGCCAAAAAATAGACCAACTTCCTCAGACTAAAAAGTAAAAAATAACTTTAACTTTTATCTTTGTTGGAATCTTTACAAAGTCGGTGCAGAATCTTGATAAATTGAAAAGAGATAAAGGCACATATTATTTTTCCATTTCCAGTGACCTGTGAAGGGTTATATAAAAATGCGGTTGAATTGAGAACCACCTCCTTTTTTTGAAAGTCGTTTCGTTCGTCTGTGAAATGAGCATCGATCAACGTAAATTCCAATCGTTAACCTTCAACGTACAGAGTCAATTCTCATCAACGATTTCAATATTCAAAAATACCCAAGCTAAACCCATATTTTCATGACATACTATTTTTTAAATTTCGAACTTCGTTGAGCATCCATCCAGTAGGAGCTGATCATTAAATAGAGCCGATCACACAGATTATGAAAACTTGACGTCATCAGTTCATAATAATAATTGTTCTGATCGCGTGCAAGGTAAACACGAAAATGTTATCTTCACAGTTAATCAATGAAACGTTTCATTGCCCGTTAATTTTAAGTCAATGTGCTGGTACAATCGCGATCTAATTTTGTTTAAAAAGGGGACCGTGTAGCGTTGTTTCCCTTTCAATGATATTTGATCAATATCGGCACGGTAAGAATTTACGGAATCCAAATGAAACAATGATGATTCGCTAAACTAACTAACTAGTCGAATTTCGAATTTTGCGTAACGAACTTTCTACCACGTAAGATCTTAGAAATCTATAAATGTTTAGTTCTTGTTCTACAACTAGAATAAATAACGCGTTGAAGTATTTTATAAGAGTACACACCCTATTGTATTTGCTACGTAATAATTAATCATGACCAAGAAATTATTTTATTTTATCAGCTAAAACCGGATGAATTAATACGAACCCTTGCGAAGTTATTAAAACTATTTAATACTGGATTCCAAGGTCATCTAACTAAAATGGAACCATAAACGAAATGACAATTAATTAAAAATTTAGTTGCAAAGAAACTACTCTTCACAAAGCACCACGTTGTATTTTCTTTTGCAAATAAATCGATAAGCAAAAGAATACGATGCAATTCCGATAGAGATAACAATATAATATACAAGTTATTAATTATAAGCCGTATTAAAATTAATTTAATAGTGAACAAATCAAAAATCAAAAATTAAATAGAATTAAACCTTAAAATTCACCAAGCACCAAAATCTCTGCTTCACTATTAATAGTTCTATTAAATGTTTACACTTTATTTGCATCCAAAGTTTATCACAAAACTCATAATTTCACTAGCACACGATCGCATGTGATCGGAGAAAGGTAACATCTTTCCCCTCCAACAGTCAGCGTACAACTGAACTGCGATAATCATTTTCCAACACTGTAACTTTGAGCTCGGCTCCCTTCGGGAAAGCTCGGCTGCATTTTCCAACTGTTTCAGATATTGTGAAGTATGACTTTATTAATGAGGCTTATAAAGCCTCATAGTAAAACGTATTTTTATGCTTTGGATGGCGGTGCGAAAAAATACCATAAAATTTACCAATTAAAACTTACGTTGTTTTACTTTGTCTAAAACTGTTCATGTCACAAAACTGTATTACATGCATACATTATAAAAGAGAGCCTGTTTGGTCCAGTGGTTGCATCTTTGACTACAGATTCTGGTGTCGGATTGGATTTCCGGGTGAGGCCAAAACATGTTATTGATATCTTTCTAACAAAAGACGTCTCAGTAGTAGCCCTGAGTCTGAAAATTGACGGAGCTGGAACACCCCCGTGCTTCGGAGAGCTCGTAAAGCCGTCGGTTCTGCGCCTGATCTCTCTCCGGTCTTGTCGGTCTGCCGACCCATCGGATTATGAGCGTCAACGAAAAGAGAGTGCATCTATGATAGCGCGCATACTTGCGCTCTATAATCCCGCTTACCTGATATGGGTCGGGAAGGCTATCATTTTAAAACAGTATTAAAGTAATATAAAACCAAATTTGATTTTGTTTTGTAGGTCATTCAGTAAATAATTATTTCAGAGCACTGCAACCAATGTTATGATATAAACCGAATGTGCTACATTACGATTTCAATTTAACCTAAATTTGTTGCAAGTGCTACTATATTTTGTACTTTATGTGAATGCTCTGGAAATATATTCAATAATACTTCAACATTACTTTAATAAAACTTCGTTCTGTAACATACCTAAGTGCATTTTGCAAAATTGGTAATTAATTTTTTATTTTCTGCATTTCATTATTTTATCAATCCAATGGCACTCTGATGCCGATATATATTTACATAGCGGCACGATGACACTAAGGAAAATAATGTTCTACCCGTGGGAATCGAACCCACACCCTCCGGCGCAATAGACACTCATATCCATGTCATAGTGAAAATGAAAATTTAATTCATTGAATACTTAATAAAATTGACGAACAAATTGAAACAGTGGATATGAAATTAATTAAACAGTATTATTAAATAACTTTTCATACATTATCAAACAACTAAGAGTGATAAAACTTGAGTGTAGTTGTACAACAATATTGTAGACTATTTTTCTCTGCTCTCAGTTATGCAACGTAAAGGCAGTCAACGGTGCACAGTCGTTGCTAACATTTTAATACGTTCTAATTAAAATCTTTAGATTTTGGCTCAAAAAGAAAACTTTGAAGAAATTCCCTTGTGAAGCAATTAAAGGTTTGTTGAAGGAATGTGTTCAGTCTTAGAAATAAATTGATTTGGGCTGGGCTTGAATAGAACTGACGTGGGCGTATTGCGTGCGGTATTGTCTTGACTGAATGGTGACGCTGCAGCAGTTATATTTAATTATTTAGTTGTACGTTATACAGGGTGAATTTTTAAAATGGGCATTCAGGGCTAAATGGGTAAACTATGGGTATATCAAAAAAATTTGAAAAGAGTCCTTAGGTCGATTTTGACAAAAATAAAAAGCGCATTATTGGAATTTTAAAAATCAATTCACTAATCCAGGATTTAAGAACTAGACCCAAAAGCCCTTTTTAAAAATGCACACTACAAATTTATGGTATGATGGAGATGACGTACTCAGTGAGTGAAACCCCTTAAAAATAGAAAAAATACAACAAGTGTAGTGGAAGCCCTCAGTTCTGTAGATTGAGAAGCTTTCCATTTCCATCATCCCTCTTCTTTTTAAACTTTCAGAAAATAATTGTAGAACAAGCAATATTTTGTATTTCTCAGTACTGCAACGTAATGGCAGCAGTCGACAGCGCACAGTCATTGGAAACAAATGCAGGACTACAACAGATCCTTAAGAGCGGTCAAGACCCGCGCGCACCCATTTGTTACATGTCTTTGTGCTTACACTTTACGATATTATTATATCGAGTCTCTGATAGCATTGATAAACTGATAAAGGAGCTGAAATATTAACTACAATAACAGACAAATCAAACATTTAATGTGACATAAGTTTCAAAATTTGTTCAGGTTTAAAGGCATTTTTTGACCGAGCGAAGCAAGACCCCAGAGTTGAAATGGCCGGGCGGTTGTACGTTTGTATGTAAATATGAAAAACTTTGTCAGACGATAAGTTGAATATCGTTAATCCGATCTTGATTAAATTTCATAGGCAATCGATAGTTCAGACATAAAATCTCGAGTAAGAAGATGAGAGAAATCGGTGGGGGTTAACGAAGATAGGGG
>LQNK01000225.1:392684-406172 GCA_001586405.1 Phoebis sennae
GGGGGAGGTGAAATGGGCAATTTTCATATGAATATAGCCGAGTGTGGTAATGAAAGGTCTTGATTTATACATTACAACAAGGTCTAACTCGAGTCGAGCCACTTGTTATTTAGGCATCCCCGTATTAAGCACCCAAATCTCATTGTGATTTCTCCATCTCAGAAATTAGAAAGCTTTATTATTACTTAAGTGACCATCATGCAAAGTCAAAGTTAAGTCTACGACTTGGCCTTTATTCTGCTATTAGAATTAGACCGTGTCTCGATATTACTGTGTTCGTTTCCGATCAGGGCACGTTTATTAAAAAAAAAAGACACGACAAAAATCGTGTCGCTTCCTCTAAACGGATCTCGTAAGCTCAAACTGTCTACCATTAATACCCCCAACATTTGTTACGGAGTGCGACCATAATATCCCCACAAATAAAATGTGCAGCATAAATTCAATTCCCCTTTTGATCTGTTCCTAAGCATCCTAGCTTACGTTAAGTGATATTGATGTCGGTTGACAACATTCTTTAAATGGGGGTACATTTATATTCAATTTGTTCTGTCCCAAAGGTCGGGGTGTAATGAAAGTGTAGGAGCTCATTTCCGGCTATTGAGGTCAATTGTCTTTATTTCTTTACTAGACGTACCTCACGGTTAACTTGCGTATATTTCCTTACTCCCCACCAATTTTCAGCAAAACCGGTTCAGCCGTTCTTGAGTTGTTAAAAGTGTAACTAACACATCTTTCTTTTTTTAAAACTAAGTATAAAGATTCTTTATTGATTAAATAAGGCAATTGCGACATTTTTCACTATATTCATAAAAGCACACAATCTTTCTGTGTATGTATTTGATAATGGTTTCAACAAATTGAAAAATAGATTCCAAGATGCAGTGCTCGTGGACTCACTTCTGATATGATTTATGAAGCAGACAT
Organism: Phoebis sennae; assembly: GCA_001586405.1. Lineage (NCBI taxonomy): Eukaryota > Metazoa > Arthropoda > Insecta > Lepidoptera > Pieridae > Phoebis > Phoebis sennae. Next base: position 393,612 of record LQNK01000225.1, read on the forward strand.
TCGCGTGCAATACTGCACATACTGAAATGTTGATGATAGCGATCGGGCTGTGACATTTTTCCATCTACAAAAAACCAAGACTGACGCGTTGCTAGTCCCATGGAACTTGGTTGGATTTGCCGCTCCCTGGATGTGTCGCCTGCTTACGATGGCCCTGCCCATGCATTTACTAAAGGCGGCACATTCGTGGTTGCGGACTGGAGAATCGCTCCTTGATTTTTTTTTCGCTGACTAAATTGTGAAATGAAATAGTCCGCAAATTCTTGATGGATGAATGCACAACAACCAATGGCATCTTTTTTTCGCTTACATGATGAAGATGATGATAGTGAGCAGGGGTGGCATTTTTCAGTTTTTGCCCTGTCTAACAAGGTGAACATCCGGATTGAAACGTTCATTGTGAAGTTTATTGTTGAAAATGAACTATGAAGGTTTCGCTGCGAATAATACTGGTTAACACAATAGACAAGAAAATTAATTGAAACTTTAAGCCTCGCGTCTGTCATTCAATCAAATTTATTTCGGCACAATTTCAATGAAAATACGTAAATTTATTAAAATCAGTTTATTTTATACCTCGTTCGCTATAAATTGAATTCAAACGTAATGAATGAAAACAAAGCGATATCAGAAAAAGAGCTTTTGGACTCAATTAAAAATCTTTTGAAAAAGAGCGGTCATCTCGATAAATTTCAGGCAGAGGTAACGTTTTTAAAATATTTAAAATTTTAATATTTATGAAAAATATATATTGAGAAAGTTTGATAAAAGCTTTTATATAATGAAACCATCTTTTGAAAAGTATTTTATACAATGAGTTTTTCGAAATGGAAAAAAATTATAGATGTATATAACATAATTTTTTGATATTTTTAAAAATATAATACATAATTATCCTTACTTCCTTAACAATAGATATTATAAATACGAAAGTAACTATGTATATCTGTCTCTTATACAAGCCTAACCCAGTCGATTTATTTGAACGAAATTTCGTTCAAATGTAGTTTGAAGCCCCAGAAAATATATACGATACTTCTTATCTCGGAAATAGATGCGGATGAAACCGCAAAGCACAGCTAGTTATAAATAAGTCGCGTTTTATTTCTGTAAAATACATAATCTTCCACGGATATATTAAGTACAATAGAACAATACCACATTATAATAAATAAATTAAATAAATATTAAATATTCAGGGCCATTTAACACTACGCCATCTAGTCTCAAACTAAGCAAAACTTCTACTATGGAAACTAGATAACTAATATACATAACATACTTTTTTTATAAATACATACATAGTATAGATATATAAACTCCCAGACAGTAGAAAATTTGCACGCCCCTTATCGGGCAGAACATGTAAATTATTTTATTTTAAGCCATTTGTGTCCCACTGCTGGGCAAAGGCCTCTCTTTTTTCTCTGTAAAAAGTAAAAAAAAAAATTACAATGTTCATCACATAATTTTCTACTCATGGAGACCGGACCAACAATCAGTAATATTTCGTATTTCAGATGAGAGCCAAAGTAACGGAAATCCTCCAAGACAGGCAAGTGTCACTCAACCCAGGTTACAAGAACCTCGGAGCGCCAAAGCCCAGTGACGAAGTATTACTCATCAATGAGCTAGTGAGAGAGTACTTAGAATGGAACGGGTATCTGTACACAGCGTCGGTGATGACGTCAGAGGCTGGTATGGCGAAAGCGAAGCGGCCAAGGAGTGAGCTCTGCGCTGACGTGGGAGTTAAGGATGATGAGAAGTCCTCAGCGTTACCTCTTCTGTCGAATATTATAGCTGCGTACACGGATAGGATACGACGAAAAATCAACAAGATAAAGAGGGACGCACAGTAACGCTAAGGGGCAACGGGTCGATATCTTTTTTTTAGAATTACAGTCTTACGACACCTACGGGTAGAAATGGGGTGGCGACACGAATTCAAATTTAAATAGTTTATTCTTTCAATTTAACTTTTTTGAAACGTCACATTTTATTTTTTATTTACCACCGATTCGGAAGGCAGTGTCTACTAAGAAGAACCAGTAAGAAACTCAAGAAGGTGCTCTTTTTCAAAATAATTTAGAGGTGCAATATTATTTATAGTATTATAACGCTGCTTCTAATATTTATCTATTATTACAATTATTATTTATATATTATACTTCTAAAAATGGGGACAAATACCTTCTTTCCCGGAGGTTACAGGACGGGGTATTTATTGACACCGATTTATATCGAGTAGGTTTCAACTAACAACAAATACTCAACCAATAAAGTGTATAACTCGCCGCCACACATATTGTACGCATCGGATTCATTATTTGAATAGAAAATGCGATCCGTACGATGCGATTCAGTGGACGCAATTGTGTGCTTTCTGTACAAAGAATATCGACTTGTAGACGCTTAGCTCAACGCTACCTTCGCGTTCGTATTAATGACGTGCGAACATTTGATTCGTTTGAAATGTGTGATAAAGATAGTTATGATCTTTAAGTACCTACTTATTTAAAAAATATATAAATAAGGTACCGACACAAAGTACTTTCAATCCATTTTCTTCTTTCCATTATGACTGACATCCAAATAACTTTGACTTAATGGAGATTGAGATTCGCTATAAATTCATAAAATGGGTATTACTGTGGTGTTTCATGAGTATATTTGTTAGAGTAAATTTAAAGTTGCTCGGTGTAAATGAATCGTTTATATCATCAATCGGATCATATGCATTTAAAAATAATGTTTATATTATGTAAAATAAGGTTTACATTTTTTACTTATTACTTTATAACTACCATTGAATCTAAATCCATCCATCCAATAATCATGACTGCTAATTTCTTGGTTGACAATATTGAAAATGATCCTCAGCCGAGAAAAGGTTACGAACCCCTGGTCTAAATAAGCAATTAAACATGCCATTTATTTACATTCCCTTCGTATTGATATTGTTATATAATTATTCAAACGCTGTTTCCCCGTAATCCGTCATTCGGCTGATGTTCCTTGTACACGGCTTGTTTAACGACTCTCACGCTTGCTTGACTTAGTTTGCACAAACTATCTTGAACAGTTTCCCGTGAAAACGCTGGCATATGGAAGACATAGTTTAAAATTAAATTTGTTTGTAGAAGTGGGTTGCAGTTACTAGGTGTCATATTTTAAATTTTCATGCCTTATGGTATTGCAACTTGTGGCTCGCACTGAGACGGATCTGATATTTCTTATGATACCATACTGAAGCATATTTACATCAAATATGACCCCCACTATTAATAAATAAATATTCCTGGACATTTAACACAACGCCATCTAGTCCCAAAGTAATCAAAGCCATAGTACAATGGAAAATAGATAACTGATAAACATCCTTTTTTTTGTAAGTACATATATACTATATATACATTTACACTCAGGCAGTGGAAAAGTACAATGTTCATTACATAATAATTTTCTACTGGTGAGGATTGAACCGACACCCTCAAACGCAATAGACCATTGCTGTATCACTGCGCCAATCGGGTCCTCAAAAAGTCCAACCTCAGGCTGGCTGCAGGCAAACAGCGCTGATTTTTTGTTTGGGAAGCTTCGTGACGTAAAACATTTAATATACGAATTAAATGGAGCAGATCGCGAAGGCGCAAAAAAACAGAAATTTACTAAAAATAATGTATTTCTTTGAAGGAAATAACTACAATTAATATTAAAAACTAAACTTAATTAAATGACTCGTTTGTTGCCACATCGGTTTCTCATATGGTCCACAGTAATTGTGCTGTATTGCGACAACGAAACTAGGAATCGTCTAGGGTGGCATCGCTGTACTTTTGTATAGATTGCCTATTGTCTGTACATACGACCAAACTCCGTGTTAGTAAACAAACCTTTTTGGTACGCGATTCCATAGTCGCAAAAAAATGTGTGTATTTCCATGACTTCACTTTCTAACAAATATCCCGCTTTCTACATAATTTATGTGTGCGAAGAGCAATTCAGGTGATATATGTCACTTCCTTAAGTCGTATTATATGTGCGTTGTTGTTTGATGACTTTCACGCTTGCTTGACAAATTAGTGTGTGCAAACTACTCGGGAACAATTTCGAGGCAGAGCTATGTGTCAATGTGCAAGGAACATATAGTTTTAAACGTGTAAATAACGAACGAGTGGGAACATTATAACTGTTCGTTTTTTTTTTTGCTATTCAAAACTTGAGCCTTCATTTTTTATGTTACAACAGGCAGTCCGAGAATCTCGTATATACGCTTACATCATACCTACGCCGCTTAGCTTGTTATATACGCAAAAAAACGATCGAGGGGATGGCTCGTATCTAGTTATTTTATGTATTGTTGAGAATAAAGCAGGTAGAAAATAAAAAATAATAATAACTAAAACTTATTTCTGGGTTTGTACAAAAATTTGACAGAGGCTTCAACGAATGATTCTCGCGTTTGCACTGTTTCGACGTAACCCGGTGTAACAGTGTCGTGTCGGTGTCTACATGTGTGTTACTCGATCACGCTTCTTGTGGCGTTTGACTTTCGTATCTGGAATAAACTAGAAAATACTTTTTATGTAAACTCTTTACTAAGTACCTACCTATGAATAGTCATTTTTAATTTACCATCTATGTTACCTACTCGAAAACTCGTTACTCTACTAGTCTGCTATAGCCTTAAACAATAAGAGCGTGTTCACATTTGTAGGGCACTTTTCCTGATCCAGTGTCATTTAATTAATTTCTTAATACGCGAGCAGATAAGGATAATTTATTTAATTTATGGTTCTGTTATTGGTTTAATGTATGTAAACAGGAATAATGAAATTTGTATTCTTTTTACATTGGCAGTTATTTATCGTAATTTCTGCCAATTTATTCTTACACCTTTATGATGAATTCATCCGTCAGTGACAGGACTGCCATTAATTTAAAAATGAAGAATTCTTTAATCATGACGGGTCATGTTCATGCCCATTTTGGCCTAAGAAAACAATTGTATCATTAATACTTTTGAGAAATTCGTGGACATACAAACCTACACCTACGAGACGAAACACACTGAGTCAGATAAAAATATAAGCACCAACGAAAAGTATTCTATCGTAAAAGAAAACTTGTCCCCGAATAAATGCTTTCAAGAACATAGTTTAGCACATACGAAACACTTTCTTCCAACATTACATAGTACACACAGAACCGCATAATGGTGCCCATTTTCAGAGCACTTAGCTTCATGAGTCTCGTCTTTCGACCTTGACTGTGTGTGAACTTGTACGAGAATCTAAGTCTTACATATTATTAGAAGTTTGTATGCAGTCTACGAAACAGTTTTAGAAAAAAACTGCTTTTGATATCACTTTGTATTTGGTTCATTGATTGGTGTTATTTTGTCGTACAAAATTTCGAACGTGGTTAATTCAAATTCGAAATTGGAAAGGAAAGGATTTCTAATTCCTTTCTGTTCCATAATTTAGAATTTGAATTTTTCTATAAACAAATATAAATCTCTGCGACTCCCAAATCAAAATATCAAAGTACTAAATATTATTATACGGAGTACCGTATTTATACTAAAACACTTACACTTTGTAAATTATTTATAAATTTGATTGAAGTGTCTTGTGAAAATAGGCAGCTGACTCAGCTCATGCTGGCAAGAAAATCTTGTACAGTGCTGATTTTTAGCCTGTCCTTATACCACTCAATATTCAATTAAATGTGAGGCGTACAAAGTTATCCAAAATACACATTCATTGCCCCTCACGACCTCTATTAGCCTTGGCCCATCGAAAATTTTAATGGTAAATCAAGTAAATGAACACGCAAGTATAACGTCATTCCTAGGAAAATCTCAAAATAAATATTACTAAGAGTCCAAGAGAAGATTTTTAGAATTATCGACTATCGGCCATTTTCAATAATGTATCAATGATTATGGATAGATTGTTATGTCAAATTATATGACAATAGATAGACAAAAGTCATAGCAAATGTATCCGTCGTAAGGATATTGAAATCAAAGTAAGTGCAAATGGGTAGATTTAGATAGATTTTGGAAAAACGGCCGTAAGTCAAAAACATCCTATGGAGAGCAATCTTTTATCCTATACCCCTACTATATATGAGAGTATAGTATTATATTATCTGTGATATGAGCATGCACGTGGATGTGTTGAGGGCAGTCCATTCCAGTTGTTTTGTTCCATGAAACATCTCAAACAAAGCAAAGCATAGAGGCCAATGACCTCACAGATTTTGAAAGTATTTAGAAGACGTGAAGCTAAATATACAGAATATTCCTGAATACATGGATATAAATCAAGAAATAGCGTCTTTACTCATGATAATTACCACTGGAATTGATAGGTCCGATTGTGCGGAATTATAAATGGCCGTGCTTTTATGTAGTAATGGACGAAGCGGGTGAACGATGGCTGTTACCATGTAGGCATACGAGTAAATTAAGGAGCAGACAAAGAATGACTTATTGCCTTTGAAATATAAAGCAATAAGGTTCAGAATCCTGTGAATTTAATGCGTAATGCTAAAGCTGTATAACTGAAGAATTATCACATTTCCTATGAAAGCACGTAGTACTTAATCTTACGTTCTCACTCATTTATGGTAATATTTATCACAAACTAGATGTTCCGGATGATATCGCTCTTGTAGCATAATGTTACATACAATGGAACAGTAGTTTCTGACATAAGCGCTTTAAAACAAATTCTTCAGCTTTATATAAAAATGGTTATAAACAAACAAAAATCTCGAGGTAATAATTTTTGAGTAGTAAATGTTTTCCATTAGTTATATTGTAATTCTCGAACTGAACTTTTTGAGTTTTTTTTTTAATATTCTCCATCCTACTACTATTATAAAGGCGAAAGTTTGTAAGTATGGATGTATGGATGTATGGATGTATGGGTGTTTGTTACACTTTCACGCAAAAACTACTGCACCGATTATGATGAAACTTGGTATACATACAGGTAAGGGTTCAGAATAACATATAGGCTACTTTTAATCCCGGAGTTGCCACGGGATCAGACGTTACGCGGGTGAAACCGCGGGGCGCGGCTAGTTAATTATATTGCAATACCAAGCTAATCATTTTTGATATTTTTTTAAGTTTTCCATAAGTTATCATTATAACTTAAAAAATGATTAGAAAATGATTAGTTTGACAATTAAATGTAATTGTCGAACTAATCATTTTTTAATTAATATCTTCCATGATAGATAGATAATTATACTGTAAATTTTGAACCAATCTTGAGTTTTTTAATGTTTGATGACTGTTTATCCGCCGTCCAATTTTATAATTAAAGCATATCAGCTTAAGATTGCGTGTGGTGCTGCCCTACCCTAACCCTACCTTTCCACTGTTATTATCCCATCTAAATCCCCTTATAACGAGTATAAACCACATACAATTCATTGTCCTACACACCAGGATTTAGGATAATGCATTTTTAAATTAAAAATTCGAACTTGAAGGCTCAAAAATGGTTCGGAATTTGTTAAGAAAGCAATAAATTATTTTTATTTATTTATTTATGTATTATCTATTATTTAACACAATCTATAGTATTTTATCTCGAAGATTATTCAATATTCATGAAATTCTGTACACAAATATAAATTTTGAGTTGGTAATTAATGAAATCGATCAAAAAGGACGTTGGCAAATTAAGGAAAATTACACTCGATTAAATCGTTGTTCTAGCATATTAAATTGATAGATTTAACGTTTTAACTACTTAAAAGGATAAATTGAAGCGATTATTTTAAAGTACATTGATTCGATTATACTTCGCCTATTTAACCCCAATTTCCATATATAGATGACTATTTTATCATAATAAAAATACTGTTTTGTGATTATACAAGGGCACTTAATACAGTGAAGTATATTCATTCGATTTGTTTTAAGATTTTTTTTTATGTTATAGCAGGCAAGCGGGGCATGCGGTTCACCTGATCTTAAGCGACTGACCGCAGCCCATGAACATCTACAACATGAATGTCGAAGACGCCTTGCTGGCTCGAAGGGGAGGGGGTAAGGATAAGGATAATGACAGGAAGATCGGAGAGGACAGAACAGGACAGGAGAGGAATGGGATGGGAATACAGGCCTCCAGGCACCCGCTCACCGTACGAAACACAGTGCAATACTGTTTCACGCCGGTCTTCTGTTAGGGGGGTGGTAATTACACCGGTGCGAGCTTGGCCCAATGGTACAATGCTCGGCTCCCACTCTTTTATCGGTGAGGATTTTATGCAGCAGAATTACCCTCTGTCGCCTCTAACGACACCCACGGGTAGAAATGGGATGGCGACACTCGTATTCTAACCCGTCGCCACACGGGTAATATTCAATTTACTTTAAATGAATTACGTTAAGCATTATTTAACGGGCGCAGCGGATATTAAGCGCTTAAGCCGTGAAATCGAATCGGTGAATATGAATGTGAATGTGGTTGCACATCTTTAGACAAGAAGCGTGTGTCCTAAGTGACGGCGAATGGCGTAAACGGCCCGACCCTGATCTTACGCTACGCTGTAAGCTAGATCCCTTAGCTTTGCGAAGAGACGTTGCCTCTCTGTGCGTCTTTTATCGCATTTATCATGGGGAATGCTCTGCAGAGTTGTTTGGAACAATACCAGTCGCTAAGTTCCACCACCGTACCGCCCGCCATTAATTAAAATACCATCCGTACCATTTCGAAACGAACTACCTGTTGCGGTGTTTCCAGACAGATACGACCTAGGGGCCTTCAAGCGGCGAGCGTACTTATTTCTTAAAGGCCGGCAACACACCCACGATTCCCCTGGCGTTGTGGGTGCTTATGGGCAGCGCTGATCGCTTTACACCAGGCGACGCTCTTGCTCGTTTGCCCCCCTAAGCTATAAAAAAAAAAGGAATAGGCCGGCGGATTGCAGAGCAACCTTATACGAGGAAAACTTCAAGATATTATAGATATCGAACATTTGTATTAGTTGCATTGGATCAGCGCATTGTATGAACGAAGCAGTCGCAGGTACAAAAGCATAAGAGCTTCGAAGCATAAGATCTTCTATCCGTTGATCTGTGCGTGTTAATGCAACGCATTAATGGGGCCAAGCATAAAATACTAGTCGCTCACCCTGAGCAAGACATCGCTTTGTAATGTATAAAGACCTTTCCTTTGATACCACAATCGGCTATATTCATACGAGTGCTGCGAGTACGCGTATGCTTATACTTACGTACTTATATGTAGTGTGTTGATTTGGATAGAAAATTAATGGTATAATAGCCATTAGACCTATGTCTTTCTAAAAAAATTTAAACCCTACCTGTGTTCCACCCGATATGAAGATTAACTTTGAGTCGTCATGGCGTTGGAATTAATACATAATTTTTTTTATTATTATTTAAAGTAATATCTTCGAAGCACTATATTTAAAACTAAACATTGTTGTTACAACAATTAAAAAAAAAAAATTATCTAAACTTTAAATAACATACTGACATTAGAATAATTTTCATCCTTGCGTTCCTTTTGATATTCTATAAAATATCAACTAAAACAATTTTAGGAATTGAATCAAGCTAGTGATATTTTAGTATGCATTTATGCATCCACTCGCATACTAAAAATGTGAACGTTCGATCGCTGGTCATATTCTAAAATGGGTAAAGAATTAGCATCAGAATATCGTTAAATTTTGTGCAGTCGCTCAGGGAAATCCGATTGGGTATTTCAGAAATCATGAGTACAAAGTCACATCGGCTCTGCTGTAGGATTATGTTCGGAAGTTGGACGTTTATTGCGCGTCAATTAACAGTTCAAATGCCAACTCTGTATATAGGTGGACTTGTGAGAAGTATGACAGTACACCTATATTCATGACCACAGGTGATTTTTTAAGGGCTTCCAAGCCAAATCCTATACTATGAGATGTAATAAAAATGCTGAAAGGATCTCGAAGCCAATTTTGACGAAATTTAAAACTGCATCATCGGACTTTGGAATGCATTTGTGAATATCAAGAGAAGAAAAATTCTGATATTTGATAATGTAGCATAACATGAAGAATTTGTAGAGAAAATGTACAAAATATACGGTAAAATTTCTATGGGCTTTAAGGAATCCATATATTTAATTGACTGAGCGAAGCGAGGTCTTTGAATCGAGCTGGCCCTGCTATTGTATGTTTATATGTAAGTCTGAAAAAATTGTCAGACGATAAAATAGATAAGTATAGATCTTGATAAAAATTTATAGGCGACTAGTTTTTAAATGAGTTAGAAGATAAGCGAAATCGGTAGGCGGGTTACAAAGATAAGTAAGCAAGATTTTCATATAAATATAGCCGAATGTGGTTTGAAGTAAAAATTCTTAATTTATACATTGCAATGCCAATTGCAATTATAGGTAGGGTGGCTGGACGTAACTGGCGGCAAAGAGCTGAAGACCGAGCTCAGTGACGTGTCTTGGGAGAGGCCTATGTCCAGCAGTGGACGAACGTGGGCTGAAGTGATGATGATGATGATGAATGCCAGGTCTAGGTCAGAGCGAGCTTCTAGTATAGCACAATTTTAAAATTTTCAGGTTCATTCCGTTGTTCTAGTCGGAATATGGTAACCGCTAATAAATAGCCTTCCCACAGCTAAATCAAAACATAATTCACGCACTATCGGAAGCTGTCTGGTCGAGCATAATGGAACCAAATATCTAGACCGATATTCAACGAATATTGTATAAAAAATGTATGTTTTATTGCGGGTATTAATTAATCATAACTAGCTTCTGTATGTGGTTTCGCTTGTGTTAAAATTGTGATTTATAGATGTGATCATGTATGTATGAGTATGATTTCAAGGGTGACGAAAATTTGTTTGTTAAATATTGAATATTCTGCACTTTAAATTTTTTTTAACACAAAACTAAAGTTGTTTCTTATATTGTGAAACATGAAATACTCTCTCTCATTGAAAAGCAATGATTTTTACTTTCTAGTACAGAATGTGTGACAGTCCTAAATATTATTTGCAAACGTCAAAAATGCAACCACTGTATGACTATTATACTGTGGTAATAGTCCTAAACCCTCAGACATATTGTATACTTTACAAATCGTGTACTTTGATTAACGGTTCCCAAAGATTCGATAACCGACTCTTTGGAAACCTTCCAACTTGTATTATAGCTTGAAATCAATTTATTACATTTATTCCAATAGACCATTTTTGTTAAACGGAATAGCTTATGTAAGGAGAGTATGAAAGAGATTTTAATACGATTGAAATATGTTTAATGTGAATGATAATATTAGAAGGAAAGATACAGGTACGATCACTGATTCTGAATATCTGTCAAAATATTCCGAAAGCTAGGACCATTTTTGGGGTGGTGTTTGAGGCAAACTGAATATTTGTCTGATGCCTCCTATTATACTATACCTACTTATACTATGCAACTTTTCCTAATCTTTGTCGATTGTCTGGAAGAGATAGCTGTATGCGATAAGACCGCCAATTGTACTCACTTCTATAGCTATACCTTTCTTGTAGTATCCTTTCTTTTGTGCAATAAAGAATTATTCATTCATTCATTCATTATACTCCGACATGAAAGACCTGGCTTGTGAGTAGCTGAGATGAATGTAAATAAACCCCGAAAATTTCTAAGATATATATAGGGGGACTGATTGGCCCGTCAACTACAACACTTTTCCTCTTCTTTAAGTATTGTTAATTAAACTCTATACAACTTTTTAATTACATCTTATGCTCAACATCTTTCAACTTCAACCGCCATCTTAAGAGAGAAAATTCACTTCTAACCACAGAGTTTATCACCTTACCGCTAATTACAGTATTGCCAGACTTAAAAACTATAATATGTGTTAAAGACTTTAAAAATACAAAAATATTAAATCCACTTACATATATATGAAAGAGAATTGGCAGAGTTATATTCCCAGTGACTTATGTCATTTAAAATCGTCCAAGAGATATAAGTCAGAACAATGTATTTACAAACACAAATTCATTCCTAGTATACCCTCAAAGATCAATGAGAGAAAAAATCGTCTCGATTACAGGAGATCAGGCGTACACCAAGCTGACACTATTCGTTAACGCAAGCAGTTTACGATAAAGTTAACTAATACAGATTTATTTCTAAAAATTCTCTTATATTTCCTTGTCTAAGCTTATAATGATCACGTGATCAGCCCTATAATGTATCCCTCCTATGACGCCACGACTTTTTTGACGTAGTAGAAAAAGTTCCATCAAATGATCCAGAGTTTAAATCCAATCCAATTCAGATATGAGAAATATAATATAATTAAACAAATATAATATGCTGTACTAGGGAAAAATGGTAATAATAACGCACTTATAAAACAAATCTACCGCATTAATAAAATCGACTACAGCACTATGTCAACCGAATGGGCACTGCCACACGTGCTGCAATTAATTGTACATCAGAGCCACGCGGGGTCGCCAATTTTCTTATTTATCGGTTCCAATTCTCGCCCATTAACTCG
>LQNK01001969.1:0-15608 GCA_001586405.1 Phoebis sennae
TTATTAGCTCAGCTATCATCCCTCAAGAGATGCTTCACTCATTACGGGACACCCTGTATATATTAGCATTATTGGTGTAAGAAATTCATAATCTTTTTACTTTGATAGTGATTTTCAAATAAATGTATATACCTCATATTATGTATGGTATGTATAAATTTTCACTATTAAAGTAATGTTAATTACTCGTGTTTTTTAAACATTTGTGATATTTGGTGGGACTAAAATTTTATTCAACTAAAAGCTCAAAAGATTAATAGTCAAATTCATACCATTTAAGTATCCGATATAGCAAAGCTTGATTATATATGTCTTCATTATCCTAATGTTTGAGTTAATAAAATTTTACCCATAAATTTAGTGTCTGAATGAATAAAAGTCGTGTCGTATACGTATCGCATGCAATAAATCCGCTAATAAATTATTTCGCAGCGTTTCAACACCCTCCACATAATTACATCCCCTGTAGGTGAAATTATCCCTTATTAAAATCGCGTCTAAGGCTAAAATTACTTGTGAATTATTACATAAATTTTGTGCAATAAGTCTGCCTAGTTGGGATAGAGTTTAAAATTGGTTTACTTGCATTTTGAAATTTTTGGTGTAAACAAAGGTTTGAATAATTTTTCATACACATTGAAAAATATTTTATTGCATTTATATAAGGTGTTTCATAGCGTTTCATATATTTACAGGACATTCAGAACGTGTATCTAAACACGTAAAAAATATGAAAAGGGTCGGCGAAGCTTTGTTATATATTATGTAATTTAAATTTAAATAAAGGCCCTGCTCTTACGAGTTTCTTATAGAACAAAGTACAAATAAATCCTAAATTCAAACAATTGTTCGATGATTTTTATAATCTCTATCTACTGTAAACTCATAATAAACATGTCTATAACTTATCTAAAAAAGCAACGTGTCTCCAATGTAATTTTTAGAAAATTCCAAAAAAGCTTGGTCCATTAAACTAAGTGTTTACTTTAGAATATTTATGATACCAATAATATTATGATAAATATCAATGATATTATTAACCGAATAAAAACGTATTATTTTCAAAATATTTGTCGCCATTTAACTAATGTGTGGCGACAGTAATCGATTCGATCGTGGGTCGTTCCGACGCGACGGTTACGACACGGCCCTTTGCATTCATTATATTATAGACTGCTTTCAACTAGGACATACATAATGATTACTTAATAGTATTTACATTAATAAATAAAAAAAATTGCGAAAAAATAGAACCGACTTCCTCGCTCTAAAAAGTAGAAAAAAACTTTTATTTCATTTTTGTTGAAATCTATACAAATTCGGTGCAAAATCTTGTTAAATTGAAAACAGATAAGGCACCGACTTCGGAAGTCGGTTCTATTTTTTGGCAAAAATTTTTATTTTATCCTGTGAAGGGTAATCACATCATCTAGTCACAATTAAGTTGATATATGTACATATACATGTATTTCTATGGGACCACACTGGAACTCTACTCTTTCGAATGCAAAAAGAATTTTTCAAATCGGTCCATAAACGCCGGAGATATGCGGTAACATAAATAAAAATCACGGTTGAATTGATAACCTCCTCTTTTTTTTTAAAAGTCGGTTAAAAAGATAGTTTACTTGCTCTAAACGTTGATATTCTTTATTAATAATCTAATTATTATGAATGGGAAAGTATCTCTGTCTGTCCTTCTGTACGTCTGTTTCTTTTTCATGCCTAAACCACTGTACTGATTTAGATGAAATTCTGTACAGATATTGTTCGAAACCCCGAAATAAATGTTTTTTTGATGATATCATATTGTTTTGTTTCATTTATGTATTTACCCTCAAAACCGTTTATTAAAAAAGAATTGCTATAAAATGTATGTGGTCTACGAGAGTCCTAGTACGAGTAATGTACGTGTACCTACCAGTTAATATTCGATCGTGGGTCGTTATGTAGCTTACGACATGGCACTTAGAATTCATTAGCGAATAGCAATTTTATTACATCGAAAGACTGTCACTGGTCTAGGATGCATTGATTAATAGTTAATCTATAACAGATCATTATAATACTAACTTCTCGTTAACCACAAGCTCCTTATCTTGCTCTGCCATAAAAAAGAAAGAAAGAAAGAAAGGTTTATTTATAACAGAACACAGCTACATAATTAAAAAAATGATGCTTATAGACAACTTAATAAGTAAAACACGTTGTAACAATGACTAAATATATGTAAAAACATGTATGTACAAATCTTTGTATCAAGGTTATCTAGCTTTGAGCTTAATTAAATTCAAATTGGATGAGTCTTTGTAGTGTTTAGTAATAATATTCAAGTAGTACAGCGGTTCCAAAACTTTTTCAATCAGCTACGCACTTACCCGTTTAGTTATGTTTAGACGCCTAATATCAGCGGGAGGTGATTCCTAGTTTCAAATAGGATTAAGGGGGACAGATAATAATTGGGGCTCATTCATGGGGGGAGGGGAAGCAATGAGGTCCGCACATTTTTTTATGTAACAGCGAGCAAGCAGAGCATGTGGTTTAGCTAATGTTAAGTGACTGCAGCCCATGAACTACAACAGCAAAGTGACGCAAATGTCTTGCCGGCTTGAAGGGAGGGGAGGGGATAGGGAGGTATAGAAAGGAATAATAATGGGAAATTGGAAAAGGAGTAGTATATCAAACACAAGAAAATACGAGTATATGGTATTCACAGTTACACATATTGCTTAATTATACTTGCTGTTTAAGCTTTAATAGGTGTTATCGTTTTAATTGTTCCCAATAAATATTTTTTTACTTATTTTTATTACTTCTTCTTTTAAATTTAACAAAGATACTTTTAGCGTTCAAAGCGACAGCCAAAGCAGTATTATTATTAAATTAGTTCTCTCGCAATTAAATTAGCGCCTCCGCCAACCTAAGAGTAAAATAAATTGCTTGAAAAAACTCATATTCCTTTGAGCTGGATTAATTAAAGGTCCGCGCTCACATTGCTCATTAATACATCCTTAATTACGTGCAAGTTGCGAGACGCTTCAAAGATGTTCTTAAGTGCCTGGTGGGACGGCACCTTTAGAAAAACTATTTTAAATTTCTTTAGAAGCGACCATTTTTGGTACTGGAAAATGCCTTGAAAAATTGTTTTGCAAGCTTACGCATGCAGGTTTGTTTGCGTTAAATTCGGGCTGTAAAAGTCAATAAACAGTCCTATTTGCAGCTATCTATATACGAAATTTCATCAAGATTCGTTTAGTAGATATCATTAAAAAAAATAATTATGTATTATTTGATAAATAAATATTTTTGAATTTTTTTGAATGATAGTGAAATTCTTTCCATATGTTACTGAAAGACAAAGAGCACGTTTTAAACGATCTTCATAAAGTTAGTGTTATCGAGTGGAAGGGTATTAAACATTTAACGCGCACATTAACGTTATTTAACAACTTACTTCTATCTTTTACAGTTCACCTGGTTTAGTGCTATCAATTGAAGTTTACAATTAAATGGCTCATATGTTAAAGTTTGTTTTATTTATGGGCGACGAAATCATTGTAATGCTACTTTATATTATAAATGTCAAAGATCGGTAGCGAAGCCGCGGGCAGAAGCTAGTAGAGCGAACTATTTTAATTGTCGCTTCAAAAATATTTTTCTCCTACTGTTTACTTCAACAAAATAGTGACAAATATAGGATTTTGTGAATATTATCATTAAGACTAGACCGGCTTTGCTTCCGTAATATTGTTATACAGCCTTCCTCGTGGAATCTATTCAATCTATCAAAGACAATGTTAGAGACATTTAATAAAATATTATAACAATGGTTCTTATATATCATAACATTTTCCTAGCAATGTAATTTAAACAGCTTCCAAAAAATATTTATTGTTTGAAAAGTGGTTGTTTGTCTTGTTTTACTTTAGACATGATTTATCCATGTTTGATTATTGAACTACAAACGAGAACAATAAATTAAACTGCGGAATAACAACAGCACTTAGTCAATAGAGTCATAATTCTAGTTCTGGGCGGTTGGTATAAATCAGCTGCAATAAGCAATTTGGTTTACGGAAATAGACGTAACCAGAGCCGGCTATTGTACTGGTTAGTATTAGTGTTACGGATTAGGGGTGTCACATCTAGCTAGACCAGAGTTCCCCAAACTTTTTTGTGTCGTAGACCCCTTTTTTATGTTAAAGCAGGCATGCGGTTCACCTGATGTTAAGTGACTGAACGCAGCCCATGAACATCTTTAACATCAGAGTGTCGAGATATTTTGCCGGCTTGAAGGAAGGGGAGGGGATAAGGAAGGGCTAATCATAGGAAGTTGGCAGAGAAATGGGATAGGAATACAAGCCATGTTTTACCGTGTTGGGTAGACCCCCTACTTACCTGATTTAGAGTTTGTGTATGATAGTGTAGTTGTAGATCCACTATCGTGGACCTCGTTTTCATTTCATGGACCGCCAAATGTAATTTATTATATAAAGTGTACTAAATCACACCTCAATCTTTCTTTAACGATTATAACCTTTAAATTAGTTGTTAACATCACTACGAACAACAAATACAATATTGTATTTGAAAAAACTTGAAAACGCGTAAATTTGGAATGTACCCTCTTTAACTTACAAGCCACAGCCCTGTTATAGTAAGCGATATTTGCTGGAGTCGGCGTATTTTGGTCTCGTTCGTTACCTGATCGTCACGCTCCGAGCGGCTAATGGCGTTGAATGTATTTACAAATAATTCTATATACATATTTTTTATATAATTTTAATACATTTTCGTATACATTCCTCATATCTCTTCTCCCACGACACAGGAGATCCTAGTGTGGGGACTAGTGTATCTTAATAAAGTCCACCATATACAATATTTAAAATTCTTGTGATAAAACTATACTGTACACTATTTAATTGAATCTAATAAACATTTTTTTATTTTATTATTTATCATTGCACATGCCTCTATAGTGCAGTTATCTTTTGGAATGCAAAAGAGCTTGTGGGTCACTTCAAGTAAAGATATGGCCATTCACAACATCACAAGTATCGTAGATCTAAAAAAATGAAAATTTTAATTTCACAGCCGAATAGTACGATTGGGTATTGTGGCTTTGAGTTTGACGTAATACAGGATCATATAAAAGTCACAATTAATTATTTTTGGTTTATAATTTATTTAACTTTCTTTTTATTTATCTACTAGCTGAGCTCCGCGGTTTTAGCATATATATTCAGTTCCCGTAAAATTTTCAAATAAAAACTATCCTTTGTCATTCCTGGAGTTCCGAAGAATCTCTGTACAAAATTTCATCCAAATCCTGCAGTTACGAACTCTATTCAATACAAACAAATAAACAAATCTTTCCTCTTTATAATATTAGTATAGAAGTAGGCTAGGTCCGTTGGTATGTAACGTATCACAAATTAGTGCACAATCTACCTTAGGTATATCTTATTTAGGTCTACGCAGACGACACCGCGGGCGTATGCGTGTATTATAAAAGATGTTACTGAGGAAATCTAGACGAACATAAATTGAATCAAAAGTACTTTACAAATAAGGGCACATCGGCTGATTGAGTTATTCCGTTCACGAGAGATATTGTTATTAATTATGTATTTATTAGCTCTGACACTAGGGATTACGAGGGAGAGGTTACAGATCAGCGGATTCATATGGACGATTTGTATTTAGTTAGAGTTCAAAATATTATGTAAATGATGTTCTAAAAGCGCCTCGAAAGAGGTCGATTTAGAAAATAAACTTTTTTGACTTTGACTTTGAGTAAGAAATTAAATATGTAAAATCGCTAAAAATCGTAAAAATCGCTAGTTTATACTTCTTTTACCTTATCTAATTATTAGGTATATAATAGTCGTGTCCTTTGTAATAAAAAATGAACGAAATTAATAAGGCGGGAGACAGAAAATACCAAAATACGAATACACATAACCGATCGCCAAATAATTTTAGGTACCTATTTCTTTTATTTGTTTATTTGTAACCATACAGCATTACAAAAAATAATAATTCATCGTATCTAAATACACATTGAGAATCATCAAAGGTTATTAACAAAGTCTTATAAATCTTACGAGAAAATTGAAAAAAAAATATTTATTCCAAATAAATAATAAATATTTTTTCTTTTAAGAATATTGGTATAAAATATAACAAACTAAGTCTACTTTTATGTGAATAAGAAATTTTAGTAATGTTTAATTGATCGCTATCGCTTGTGTAACATGTCCCCACCCCATGCTTTATGAATATAAATAACTTTAGGATATTAGCTTGCAAAATGTAACAACTGATTTCGTTTACACATAGAATGAAGTACCTAGTTATAAATATTTCAACATCTGTTTATTTAGAAAAGTAACTTTGGATCACTCGAAGCCTAATTTTGTGTGAAATATTTCAACATTTTCCGTCACCCGCTTTAGGTGAACTTTAATATAGCATTTTAAACAAAATTATTTTAAATGAATAAATACACACTAAAAATAAAATGTTTTCGGTTGCCTGTCCCCATATATGTATTTCTTTAAAACCACCCAACTGATTCGGATGCGGTTTTTAAGAAGATAGAGCGATTAAAGAGGAAGGGTTTATATGTATATAACTTACCCGACTTAGTCTAAAAATGCAATTTACGAAGATATAATATATTTTCTCCCAGTTGTAACGTTGTAACGTTACACGTTATAATATTATATAATTTATCTTATTTTTTAACCTTTTTATCAATATATAATCTGTTCAAACTCATTTTTTAGTCTATGCAATATCGATTTTTAAACGGTTGTCAAAATGTCATTTCAAACGTCATTCATACTAGATGATCTGTGGTTCCTCCATACCGGCCAGCTGGGGTATATAAGGTCGAGCGCGTATGCGCCGGGTCCTTCTTTTTAATTAGAAAAATCCTTGCAAGTGGACACCGAATTATTATATATATATATCTGCCACGAGTACAGTGTAACAGTTAATCGTTTAATTATTTAAAGTATTTTACACTTATTTGTGTTCATATAACCCCACTGGGTAAGTTGTTGAACAATTGCTTTCGAAAACTTATTTTATCATTTTAATATGTATTTTTATATTTTCAGTGCATAAGCATATTAATAAATTATTATAATTTATTAATATAGCTTCTTCTTATTGTAAATTGCATACGTATTTGCACGCCTTTGTTCAAGCGCTTTGCTACCTGCATTTTATTATTAATTTTGCAAAACGCTAATTCATTGTCACAAGGCCATTGTTGCATTTATTTAAAGCATCCTATTAATTTTATAGGTTATTAAATTAAGCTGTCACTTTCCAATTAGCATATTTACTTTCATTCTTATTGGCATTTTGTATACCACACTACTTAAATATTTTACCTTAAATTACCCTTTGCCTAGTAATTGTTCTTTCTATGCATTTAAATCTTATTCCTTATTTCTGTGCTTGCTTGTAACACCGTTCCGATTTGCCACCATCACCAATTATTTTTTTTTATATTGGCCGTGCTCCTGACACGTGTCACGCGCGGGGTTGGCAAGTCGGATGGGTACCTGAACGCATGCTCACATGCTTGCCTGATGGTTTCAGGGTGTCACGCTACGGTTAAGCATCGTCCAACGCTACGGTTACATTTTCAACGCTTCGGTTGAAACATTTTTCACGCCACGGCTACATTTTTACGCTTCGGCTGAAGAATTTTGCCACGCTACAGCTGTATCTTCCGGCTTACGGAACCGAGGGATATTTGCTACGTTTGGGAATCTCTGTTGAAGAGATTGTTCGTGTTCCTGCTGAAGGGACACGTTGGCATTCCTCGGGCAGAGCAGTTACACGTGGCCAACACACCTCCAGGCCTACGCACCCAGGCGCACCCTCCATCCAGCGCCACCCTTTTTATTCAGGGGAGTAACGGCCCTACTTGTAGCAATAGACCTAGGCACACCACGACCCTTATCTTATTTTTATATTATTATTCTTTTATTTGTATAATTTATTTAATTTAATATATATATTGTTGTTGACTATACGGTGCCTTTTCATTTACCCCACCGTAAACGTCACACTGGCGCCCTTAAACGTGGTTTGGTCTATTGCTGCATGGTAGAATTTTTTTTTTTAATTGGTGTTTGGTATTTTTTTGTAAACGTTTTTTTTTCTCTTTGGTTGTCGGTAACTGAAGTGTACAATTATTTTATTTATATATATATTCCTTTTTAATTATTTATTTATCATATAAATTGTCCTCCTGGTGGGAGAGCTAGCCATATAGGCCATAGCGGGTCAGCTCGTCCGGATTGATACCACCCTTCCAAGACTTCGGTGACATAGGCAGTGGCATTTTTTAAATTTATTGCCATTGTTTATGCATCGAAAGGAAGTACCGGGACCCACGTAGTATATGTAAGTTTATTTTATAAATTATTTATGTAAGTTTATTCCCCGTAGTGTATGTATGTTTATTTCATTATATTATTTATTTAAGTGTACTAAAATTTACGGAATTTTGAACAGTAAGACAAAATCGAAAAATATATTTCTAATAATAAATTTCATCGTTTATAGTCTCAATAACATGACACGTTATTTATTATGAATATTGCGTTTAATAAGGTTCGTACCGTCTTAAAAAATCTATTTACGTAAATATTTTTTTCAATTGAAATCATCTAAGCCGAAATTCTTCTCTGTAATAAAAAGTTTCACTCGGATCATCGACGTGAAATAATAAAGTAATAACAATTTATTTGCTTTATTATTTGGCGGTGATCCAGCAGGCATAAAGACGTAATACTTACAGTTCAATGGTAACGCAATAAAAAGATATTACTAAGAAATCAATGTTCGCAACAATTGGGAAATTAAGGATTTTTTCTGAGAATTAATAATAAACAATTTTAATGAATTTTTAATGATATTTTGCCCCATTCACACAGATAGCCGACTCAGATGATGCGCGGGTTTTAACGGGAGTATAAATATAAGTTTATTTCTTTATATTCATATTGTAGGGGTCTTATGTGACGATAGGATTTGAGAATGTAATTTAAAACTTTAATAAATCACCATTGGCACCAAGCTCTCTTATTTATTCACTCATTGAACCTTATTCTCATTAAACATTGAGGACATCGGATAGTTTTATTTAAGTGTTTTATGTTTCTTTTTCTTATGTATGTGTTAATGTTTTATCTGGCTCTACTGTGCTTCGTACCTTTCTTCTTGAATAAATGTCTAATCTATCTATCTTTTTATTTCAGATATGGACGGAAACAGAAGATGTAAGCGGGTAAAACTGCGGAGCACAGCTAGTATAAACCAATTTTTCAAACTCATACGGCTGGTACTGTTTCTATTATTTCATTAAATATTTACATTGATTAGTTGAATGACAAACTAATTGCTTCAAAATTAGAGACCTCAAACCGAATTATTTATGATAATTGAGCGTTGTTTCATTTCAAACGTGCGCCGTAATGCAAAATTAAGTACCTGTTATTATCTGCTAATTGGAACACACCAATTGCTGAAACTGTAAACTTTAAATAGGCACATGAGGCGTATTCACAATGCTAATTGTTATTATTTGTTTAAAATATAATTGTTTCTGTAAAAATAAAATTGGATACAACTTTGATTACACAAGATAATGTATGATTTGCTTAAAAGTTAAAGAATCCTAGGATTTAAGTAAATAAATATTCAGGGACATGTAACACTATGCTATCTAGTCCCAATCTAAGCAAAGCTTGTACTCTGGAAACTAGGTAACTTAAACATACTTTTTTTTGTAAATACATACATACTATAGATAATGAACACCCAGGCAGTCGAAAATGATAATATTACTTCATAATTTCCTACCCGTGGGGATCGAACCCACACCCTCCTGTACACTCTCTATTCCTTTCCTCTGATAACCCGATGGGACGGCGACTGACACGACCAAAGAGTAATCAGGCGCAGGATGACGGCGACATATTTTTTTCTAACTACATGCAAAACAATCATCACAGAATTTCGTAATAGATTTTTATAATGTTTCCAAACACGGTTACATCTAATTCTGTTACCCAATAGTCATAGCTAATTAAAACCGATGACATTAGTAATAAATAGTAATATGATACGATTGAAGCTAAAGATTAGAGTCATGTATCATAAAAGGTATGAGAATTAATAAAGAAATAACAACCGTATAATAGCCACGGTCATAAAATGATGATTTTATCTGTTTGATGTATTGAAGTGACAATGTGCGGGGGTAGAATTTTGATTATCTGTTTCTGTTTGAGAATGAGAAATGGATGAGGTGTTTGCTTGGTATCTTAATGCATTTTCTGCACTTTTTTAGTGGAAAGGA
Organism: Phoebis sennae; assembly: GCA_001586405.1. Lineage (NCBI taxonomy): Eukaryota > Metazoa > Arthropoda > Insecta > Lepidoptera > Pieridae > Phoebis > Phoebis sennae. The sequence goes on from LQNK01001969.1 coordinate 10,394, forward strand.
ACGTTAAAATCTCTTTAAAACCCTCCTCAGGAATCACAGTATCTATTGGAGATAACAGTAGTCAGTTGATATATACTGGAGAATACATTCTGTAGAGATTCTTCAATTAACATACCAATTAACATAAAACAAAATTCTGCAAACCGATGGAGGATGTTATTATTCCTCCAGCGAAAAGGGAGAATCCTCGACCAGTCCGAACCACAGGACTGGCCGGCTGTTAGGCTCCAAAGATTAATGTTTGGTTGTTTTATCTTCATCGCCAATATATATGCGCCATGTATACTTAGCGGCGAAAATATTTCAATATCGCGATTTAGGAATAGTGACGTCACGTAACGCCACATGGGAGGTTGTCACCCTATCTCCACCACGTAGGTAAAGCGACACCAATTTTGATAGACATTTGTAGAAACTTAGAAATATAAAAAACAAACAAAAATTTTAACGCGAGTTTCCATATTGCATAAAATACTTTTTAAAGGATTTTAACCACGATTTATTCTACATTGTGTGACATTGATATTAACCCAACGTTTTGAACATTGAGCGAGCGCGTAGTCACGGGTGACTGAGATGACAGTTGTATTCATGTTTCAAAAAATTGTGGGTCTACCTCCTCTAATAAAAATCTGCTTTATAATATTAGCCTATAGAAATATAAGGAAAATCAAATGATTCACAGCGAGTGGGGGGTCGTCATCCTATCTCCACGCGCAGGTAAAGTGACACCAACTGATTTGTGACCAGGCTCACGTTTCTCAGAACATTTGAATCACAATAATCCATTTGTTTTGTTTATGTTTAAGATTTGTTTAAGTGTTAAGTGTAATTTATACGTTACATTAGAACTTAAAAAAACATAAAATTTACGTATACTGGTAGCAAGGTATAAAAGCTGTAAAACTACATTTTGTTGACTTCTGTTTATAACAATCGCAAATTAATTTAAATAATTTTCAATTAAGCGAATTTTATTACAAGGATCAACATATTTATTAGGAACTAGTTTGATGTTGTTTAAAGTTACGTAATTCACGTTTTTAATATCATATTTTTGTTGTAGTGACATTAAAAACTTTTCAGAAACAGGGACATCAAAATGCGATAGAAGTACACGTTCTTAAGATGAAATGGATGTTTTATATTCATAATCCTTTGATATTATAACAAATACATTACCCTGTAAAATACTCATGTAAAGATTAAAGTAAACTCAATAAATATCAGTTTAACGTTAATATAATTAGAAGTTTCTGAGAATACCTGAGTATAATGATAACAATCTATGATAAGAAATCGAAATATCGTTCAACTAAAATATTTCTAAATTACGGAATTTGAAAGCTAGAAGTAGAATAATATTAAATGATACAATCTTAGATATATAGATTACATAATAATGAATTAAATGGCCCGTTTTAATAAATTAAATAGATCGTGATTTTACGATGAAAAGCGGTATAGGTGTTATCTAGATTTCCTCTTAGAAAGCAATTATAATAAATTCTAAATTCATATGCCTCTCACTTCTTAGTTTTCGATAATTCAAAATATAATCTTACTAAAAACAAGATAATTTAAATATACAATAAAGGGATAATTTTCCCCGTGTGGCAACAGGGAGGAATATGTGTGTCGCCACCACATTTCTACTCATGGATAACAAAAAAGGGACAAAGGGTAATTCTGCTGCATAAAATCTTCAGTAATAAAACAGTGGGAGCCGAAAATTGCGAGCTTGGGCCAAACTCGCACCGGTGTAAATATCTACCCCCCAGCAGAAAATCGGTGTGAAACAGTACTGCACTGTGTTCCTACAGTGAGCGAAGGCCCGGAGGCCTGTATTCCCATTCCTGTTCTACTCCTCTCCCAATCTCCCATCATTAACCTCTTTATCCTCTTTCCTTCTTTCCAGGCCGCAACGCATCTGTAGTAAAATATTTAAAAAGTTTTTTAACCGATTACATAAATTATAAGTCGCATCAGTTCGTATTTTGGTGACACGGATTGCAGTTAGTAAAACATATTTATATTGAAATGTAGACGGCAAGAAATTACGCCGTGGTGCACGCATTGTCAGAATCCGTCCAAGATACTGCAGTATTTGAATCGAGGCTTACGTGAAGTTCATGTCTGTATTATGCTGCGTTAGTCCATAGTCACTTGCAACGCATGAAGGGCACTGAAAAGTGTTTTTATTTTGTCTTGGGAATTATTTTTTGCACCTTTGATGTGAAACGATGATACGTCGACACGCTAGACGAGGAATTGATATTTACTTATTTATCTTGCTCAGGGGAACATCCCTGTGTCACTGAAAATAATAATTAACAAATAATTTTATAAATAACTAGCAGCGCCCCGCGGTTTCACCCGCGTAGCTTCTGACCCCGTGGAAACTCAGGAATTAAAAGTAGCCTATATGTTATTCTGATGTATAAGTTATATTGTGATAAAGTTTCATTCAAATCCATTCAGTAGTTTTTACGTGAAAGAGTAACAAACATCCCTACATCCATACTTACAAACTTTCGCCTTTATAATAGTAGTAGGATAGGCTGAGCTCCGCGGTTTCACCCGCGTATATATCCCGCTCCCTTAGTATTTTCGGTATAATAACTATCCTATGTCATTCCTGGGGTTTCAAAGAATCTCTGTGGAAATTTCATCCAAATAGGTCCTGGATCCTATTCAGTACAAACAAGCAAACAAACAAATCTTTCATCTTTAGAATATTAGCATAGATGCTTGAGAGTAACTTTGTATAAAATACTTTGTCAGAGTGGCACTTGCGAAATTTGCTACGTTATTTTTTTACGTTCTTATCAGAAAGAGAGAGATAGTTAAAAAAAAAATGAGTGCTACATTCGCATTATAATATCATCCGTGCTGTTCGATGTTACAAAAATACGATTTATTTCAGTGAACTTCCAAGATTTTATAAACTAGTAACAATTACCTTGTAAATAATAAGTAATGTTAAATTCCGTATAGGATCAGGAGCGGAATGTATGTTCAGTCGACAGCCGGTCACCATATCTGATAATGCGCGCCGCTTGTGACCTGATGCTCTCCAGATAGCTGGCCAGAGATTATGTATGTTTCAGTTAAGTTCTAAGAGCTAAAATGATTTAAATGTTATGGATAACCAAGGTCGAGTGAAGATATTACAATAAAATACTTTTTTTTAATTAACAATAGCAAGGAAACTGATGTTGACGTATTTCATTATATATTTATTTATAACATATAATAACAAATATTTGACGACCCAATTGGCGCAGTGGATAGAGCAATGGCCGGAGTATGTGAGTTCGATCCCCACAAGTAGAAAATTATGATGTTATTAATATATTTTATGAGTAAAGGTACGTTCAAAATAAAAAAGGAGAGGTAACGGTTATCGGGTTATTTCTACTGAAATTCAAATTTGGTAGTGTTTTTATATTCAATATGACGAATTCACTTAATAGACCCTGAACACTAAACCTTTTTATAATGCCTCTGCAGCTTATATAATCTTTGACCAAGACGGTAAGCACGGCAGACTATCTGCTCAAATTATCTCGAGTCGAAACTGCGACTGTTTGGGCATTAAATGCCGTATCGAGACATTTTCTAATCCAATAACCATTATCGTATGTTAATACATACTTTTAACTATATATTTTTTAACCGACTTACAAAAAAAGGAGGAGGTTATCAATTCGACCGTATTTTTTTTTTTTTATGTATGTTACCGCATATCTCCGGCGTTTATGGACCGATTTGGAATTTTTTTTTGCATTCGAAAGAGTAGAGTTCATGTGTGGTCCCATATAAATTTGGTTCAAGTCAGATCATCCATGTGGAAGATATTCCAGGGAACTCCTCAGCGGAATAAGCTCTGCGGTTAAGGTTTAATGATGTATATATCAACCGAATCGTGACTAGATGATGTGATTACCCTTCACAGGACACTAAAAAGGATAAAATAAAAATTTTTGCCAAAAAATAGAACCGACTTCCTCGCTCTAAAAAGTAGAAAATAACTTTTATTTCATTTTTGTTGAAATCTATACAAAACGGTGCCTTATTTATTTTCAATTTAACAAGATTTTGCACCGACTTTGTATAGATTTCAACAAAAATGAAATAAAAGTTATTTTCTACTTTTTAGAGCGAGGAAGTCGGTTCTATTTTTTGGCAAAAATTTTTATTGGAAATTAAGAATTGAAGATACACAGAAACGTAATAAAATATCAAAATAACGAAGGAATATAAATTTTTTTCACGCGAGATCTTAGGAGGTTTGAAAAGCAAGCTATAAAATGCTTTATTTCAAAAGCATTAATATAGTATTAATGTATATGTCGCAGTAAGATAGAAAAAGCCGTAACATAGTTATATCCCTAGGGATATAATTATATGCCGGAACATAGTTATACGAAGGCGATTCATTACTATCTCACTAGGAATATAGCTATAAAACGGTCCAAGTTTAGTGATATACTTATATTACTAGATTAAGTTTAGTGAAATAGCTTTCGGAGGGTGCAGCGTTCTTGTAAAAAAACGAATAAACAGTGTTCTAGTAAATTATGTGCCTGTAAGAAGCATTCAGTGCTATGTTATTCTAGATGTCATGATTCCTCTTCTTGTCTGAACAAAAATTAGAAATTACTTATAGATAAATCTCATACAAGATATCTCAAAACTGTTGATTAGTTTTAGTGTTTGATTAGTTATAATTGCATTGTTAATGTTTAAATTCTAAAAATTATGGTAGATTTAATTATAATTGAAATTACTTTAATACGTGTAATTACGTGTTAAAGTCACAAAGTATTGTAACTAACTGCAGGAAATATAAAGTAGATCTTTTAATAAAGATAAAATCAAATTATTATACCAATTTTTATTTAATTCTATGGTAGATTTCTATTTCACTAAACTTAATCTAGTAATATAAGTACATATATCACTAAACTTGGACCGTTTTATAGCTATATTCCTAGTGAGATAGTAATGAATCGCCTTCGTATAACTATGTTCCGGCATATAATTATATCCCTAGGGATATAACTATGTTACGGCTTTTTCTATCTTACTGCGACATATATATAGAAGATAAGAATCCTTGGAATATATCAGTTCCCAAATCAATGCGGCATAATGAAGAATGTTAACAAATTTTGACTTTTAGCTTTTCATATTGTTTTTTTAAACTAAA